>PVJS01017720.1:0-35803 GCA_004027185.1 Glis glis
CTACCTCCACGCTACGCCCCCGGCCCTATTTTTTATACTTTATTTTTGAAACTGGGTCTCACAGAGTTGCGGAGGGCCTCACTAAGGAGAGAGAGAGACAGACAGGGAGAGAGAGAGCTGAGGCTGGCCGTGAACCCGGATCCTCCGGTCTCCGCCTCCCAAAGTACTGGGATTACAAGCTTGCGCCACCACGCCCGGCGTCTAATTTTTATTTTGTCTAAATTGTGGAGGGCCTAAGTAGCTGAGGTAGGCCGTAAATCTGTGATCCTCTTGTCTCAGCCTCTCAATACTAGGATTACAAGTGTGTGCCATCATGCCCTGTATGAGACCCTGTTTAAAAAAAAAATAGGGCTGAGGATATAGCTCATAGGTAGAACACCCACAATTCAATTCCCAGTACCACAAAAAAATCATTTTTCTCTTGAGACTATCATAAGATCAATTTATTGCTTAATTCACACTTTGTTTTCTTCTCAGTGTGATACTCAATATTTATGTAGTTTAATAAATATAAGTCACACATATATTCCAAATGATTTAACAGTAGCATTCGGCATGGAATAATGAATACAATTGATTATAGGAAGGTGCTTGCTTTTGCTTCACAGATGTCTAAATCATTTGGCTATCAGGAAGGCTGGTCTTCTATGGTAGATGAGCAAGGGGACCATGGTAGCACTATGTGAGGATGTATTCCAACATACCTCCCAGCACATGTCTGTGTTGTCTGTCAGCTCATCAGAGAGCTAACTTTGATTTTATTCTCAGCCAGATTATCATGACTTCATGCAGTTGCTCCTGTTGATGCAACTCAGCATATACCATATGAAATAATAGATTTATCTGCTTAAGAGGTCTAGAGCAAAAGTTCACAATGTACTTATCAAGAAGGTCTGATATCAGTTATCTTAAGGCAGAATTTTGAAGTGTAATACATCAATATTTTATAAATTGGTTAGAAGTGCTGGGGAGTGATGGCCATTTCATGGTATGAGAGAAAGTGTTACATAACTATTCCTAGGTTTACTTTACATTTCTTCGTCCTAAGATATCACTTCATTTTGAAGTGATATGCATTATTACTTTTAACTGCATTTAATCATATCTGTTGGAGGAGCCTTTCTTTTCTCCTTGCAGGGAATATTAGTGAGCCATTTGTGATGAATTATTCTACAAAAATACATTACACTTAGATTTCATGTTTTTAATTCATATATAAGCTTTGTTTATCTAAGTTTAATGAATACTCATTATTAAACGTACTTTTGTTCTTACTTTCTTAGGATTTTGACACTTCATGACATGTCATTGTCTAGAGCAATAATGAACATTGGCCTACTTTGGATGAGTTGATGACCTTTGGAAATGATCCAATAATATCTACTTACAGAGAAGCTGATTATACTCTATTTGGAGTTAATAGCCAAGATTGTTACTGAATTTTCAAGATGACTGATCCAATGATGGACTTTTTTGATGATGCCAATCTTTTTGGTGAGACCTTAGAAGGTTTGTCAGATGATGCATTCGTACAACCAGGACCTGTTTCTCTAGTGGATGAATTGAACTTGGGTGCAGAGTTTGAACCTTTGCACATAGACTCACTGAACCATATTCAAGGTACTTCGGCACATCAGAAGATGACCGATTTTGAACAGTTAAATCAATTTGATTCAATGAAATTTCACCAAGTTAATCAGTCTTTTGGTAGCCCAGCAGAACATGTGTTATCTCCACACTCTCAGTTTAATTGTTCTCCAATCCACCCACAAAACCAACCCAATGGTTTATTTCCAGATGTAGCAGATGGCAGTCCAATGTGGGGCCATCAGACAGCGACTAGCATTTCTAATCAAAATGGATCTCCTTTTCACCAACAAGGACATTCACACTCTATGCATCAAAATAAAAGCTTTGTGGCACACCATGACTTTGCCTTATTTCAGGCCAGTGAACAACAAACACAGTGTACTTCACTACGCTCACAACAAAACAGAAATAATCTTAATCCAGGGCAGAATTCTCTTAACCAGTCTAAAAGTTTTATGGATGTTAATATTTCTGGTCCACATAGAGTCAATGTTAACCACCCACCACAAATTACTAATGCATCTACTTCACAACAGTCTCTTTCAATGCAATTTTCTCAAACATCAAATCCTTCAGTACACTTCCTCAAGTGTAGCAGTCATCAAGAAGGAAATTTTAATGGACCTTCTCCAAATATGACTTCTTGTTCTGTCAGTAATTCACAGCAGTTTTCTTCACAGTATTCCTTTTCTAGTAATCATGTATCACCAAACAGCCTCCTTCAGTCCTCTGCAGTTCTTACCCCCAATCATACAAATCAGACTTTATCTGATTTTACTGGAAGTAGCTCCTTTTCACCTCATAGGGGAATCAAGCAAGAATCCACTCCGCATATCCTAAACCCCAGTGCAGCATTGAATTCAAGTAATTTCCAACTGTTGCATTCGTCACATCCTCAGGGTAATTATAGCAATTCAAAATTATCTCCTGTGCACATGAACTTCCCAGATCCTGTTGACTCAGGAACTCAAATGGGCCATTTCAACGAGCATGTAGAAACGAATGGCTTTTCATCTTTAGAAGAGAATTTACTTCATCAAGTGGAATCTCAAACTGAGGCATTCACAGGACTTGACCCAGAGGACCTCCTTCAGGAGGGTCTGCTGCCCCAGTTTGATGAGTCAACATTCGGACAAGATAATTCAAATCATGTTTTAGATCATGACCTTGATCGACAGTTTACTTCACATCTTATAACAAGGCCTTCTGATATGGCTCAAACTCAGTTGCAGTGTCAGGCTCGGAGTTGGCATTCATCATTTTCTACTCATCAGCATTTGCATGACAGAAATCGCCTATGTTTACAGCGACAGGTATGTAGCTCTTCGTTTTTATTTTGGTGATACGGAGCAGAGTGAACTTTTTACTCATGGAGTTAATTTTTATGAGGCCTATTTAAGATTTCTTAAACTCAGAATTCTGTTGAGCATATGTATTTTGACATAGGTTTATCTTGTTTTAAAAGTCTTTCTGAAAGTTATTCATTCATGTGCTCAAAGCTGTAGAGTAACTTTTATATTTTGAAAATTGTAAGATTTTGAGACCTCTTTGTAACTTTTAATTATAATTACCTTCAACTGAAGATTTTTTAATAAAAAATAAACAAAATCTTAAAAACCATAATTAAATGGGAAGCAACAGACTGGAGAAATCTGTGGTAAATATGATGGATATACTGACTGTTAATATTCCTATAAAAAGCTCATATAAATTCATTAGGAAACTTAAGATCTCAATTGATAACTGGATAAAGGTTGAAATTCACAAAAAAGGAAATCAAATTATTAAACAAAACAAGGAGTGCTGGATTTGACAGCACATATACTAAAATTGGAACGATACAGAGAAGATTAACATGGCTCCTGCACAAGGATGACATGCAAATTCGTAAAGCGTTCCATATTTTTATGTTCATTAAAAAACCTGGATAATATGGAACTTTAATAATAAAAATTCAGTACAGAGTATGAAGTATGGTTTCATTTTACCTAGTAGAAACAAATTTTTCAAATGTTAATGCTGGCAAATTTATGGTGAAATTGGTACTTATATGATTTTGTTAATTGAAATAAATATTTTGGAAAGCAACTTGGACGGTATATTACAATAACGCAAACATAACAAAAGTATTATACCAAAAGGTATTCTTACTGTATTTATAAGGGACAACTGGAAACAGCATAGCTTATTATCCTATCCATATCAGGTAGACTATTATAAGCATTAAGAAGTCTTAGAAAACTAACATAGAGCCGGGTGTGGTGGCGCACGCTTGTAATCCCAGTAATTGAGAGGCTGAGACTGGAGGATCCGGGTTCACAGCCAGCCTCAGCTACTTAGTGAGGCCCTTCGCAACTTAGTGAGACCCTGTTTCAAAATAAAGAATAAAAAATAGGGCTGGGGGTGTAGCTCGGAGGTAGAATGCCCCTGGGTTCAATCCCCAGTACCGCAAAAAAAAAAAAAAGAAAACTAACATAGAATACGTTAATGGTAATTCAAAATTAAAAACATAGTAAAGTGGTTCAGAGTGCAGGCTCTGGTACCAGACCATGTGGGTTAGAATCTTAGCTTCTCATACATACTAGATGTATGACTTTGAGCTAGTTATATAATTTCTGTGTGTCTCTTATCTTTAAAATATAAGATAATAACAGGATCTACCTAATAAGATTTTGGAAAGTATTAACAGTGATAACATATGAAAGTGTTGAGGACTTTGCCTAGCTTAGAGTTAATACTTGTTTTTTTTTTATTAGACTTGTTATCATAGCAGTTTGAAAATACACACATGAAAAAATGCCAGAGGGAAATTGGTTGGCTTAGGGTAGTATAGTTATACTTTCACTTGTTTTCTACAATTTTTGTCATATGAGCATATAATTTTATAATAAAAAATTATCTCATGTAATATATGTCTGTGAAATCTTGTTAAATTAAAGATGTATAAATGTTTCAATAACTTCGTTACTTGTGAGACTCAGTGAACAATGAAGTATATCATGGTGCATGATATTTAATACTTAGGAAACGGTTTCTCATTTCAAAGCCTTGAAGTATTTGAAAAAGAGAAAATCTTCATTTTTTCCCATTGGGTTTATTTTAGTTCTATTTCAAATAGAACACATTTTTAAAAATGTCTAGGTAGATGAAGAGATACTTAAGAAGAAATTATAAACCGGTCTCCCCTTCTGGTGACATGAGTTGAATAGTATGATTTTGCTCCCTCTACTGGAGGAGGATGGCACATCTTAGTGGTGGGGAAGATCTCCACTGAATGAATTTATGTTCATCTATCTACTTTGTATGTAGATTTCTGACTAGTTTGATTTATCACTTTGTCTATTGCATAACAAGTTGTGAACCATAAAATTTGTTAACTTCTTTTCTTAATTTTGTTCTTCTAAGGCCTGTGATTATTTTAATTAATTTTTGTTACTGTTTTTTGTATTTTAATTTATGTATTTCTTTCTTTTTCTTTTTTTTTGCGGTACTGAGGATTGAATTTAGGGGCATTCTACCTCCAAGCTCCACCCCCAGCCCTTTTTTTCTTTATTTTGAAAGAGGGTCTCACTAAGTTGCGGAGGGCCTCACTAATTAGCTGAGGCTGGCGCAAACCTGCTGTCCTCCAGTCTCAGCCTCCCAAGTACTGGGATTACAAGCGTGCACCACCACGCCTGGTTAATTTATGTATTTCTAACCCAGGTGTGGTGGCACATGCCTGTAATCCCAGTACTTGGGAGGCTGAGACAGGAGGATTGAAGAAGATCCTGTTTCAAAATAAAAAGGACTGGGGATATAGTTCAGAGGTAGAATGCCCCTGGGTTCAATCCCCAGTACCAAATAAAACAAATGGTTTATGTATTTCTAAAGATGTTTTCCTGACTTTAGAAGGTAGTAAGGACTCTCTCTTATAGATTTGGAATGAAGGATAATACAAATAACTGAAGTAGTCTCATTTGCTAGCATATAGACATATCTATGAGACATTCTTTTCAGAACCATCATAAGCAACCTTTCGTAAATCATCATATTCTACATTGATAAATAAGATTTAAATCTATTCACCTTTTTATTTTGGAGGTTGTTTTCTTTTTTTGTTTTGTTTTGTTTTTGTATTGGATATTGAACCCAGAGGCATTCTACCTCTGAGCTACACCCCAACCCTGATTTATTATTGATTGATTGATTGGTACTGGGAATTAAATCCAAGGGTGTTCTACCTTTGAGCTACAACCCCAGCCCTACTTTATTTTAAATTTTGAAACAGGTTCTCACTAAGTTGCTGAGGGTCTTACTGAGTTCTTGAGGGTCTCACTATGTTGCTGAGGCTGCCCTTTTTTTTTTTTTTTTTTTTTTTTTTGCAGTACCAGGGATTGAACCCAGGGGCGTTCTACCTCCGAGCTACACCCACGGCCCTATTTTTTATACTTTATTTTGAAACAGGGTCTCACTAAGTTGCGGAGGGCCTCACTAAGTAGCTGAGGCTGGCGGCGAACCCGGATCCTCCGGTCTCCGCCTCCCAAGTAGTGGGATTACAAGTGTGCACCACCACACCCGGCTGAGGCTGCCCTTTAACCTGTGATCCTCCTGTCTTGCTCAGCCTCCCCAAGTACTGGGATTACAGGTATGCACGACCATGCCCAGATTTTTTCTTTTTTTTAAAAAATATATCCAAACCTTATAATGGGCAGTTCATTTGGAATACTTTCTTGATTTATTGAAAGTTTGTTCTCAAGCTTCCTAGTACGGTATATGTATGTTTGTTTGTGGTACTGGGGATTGAACCCCTGGAATTCTACCATTGAGCTACACTCCCAGCCCCTTTTTATTTTGAGACAGGGTCTAAGTTGCCCCGGCTGGCCTCAAAACTTGTGATCCTCCTGCCTCAGCCTCCAAAGTACTGGGAGTATAGGTGTGTGCCACCACATCCAGCTTCCTATTACTCTTTAGTGTTTTTCTTTTGTGTGTGTGTGTGTGTGTTCCTGAGGATTGAACCCAAGGCATTCTACAGACTTATTTTATTTTTTTATTTTGAAACAGAGTCTCAGTTGCAGAGGGCCTCACTAAGTTGCTGAGGCTGGCTGCGAACCTGTGATCCTCCTGTCTCAGCCTCCTGAGTACTGGGATTATAGGTGTGCACCACCGTGCCTAGCTCTTTTTAGTGTTAAAAATGTTTGGGTTTTCTTGATTTATGGGGTAAAGAGGACTGATGGAGTTGGAGACATAGTGCATATGTTATATGAATAAGGATTCTTACATTATTATGATGCTTCCCCAGGTTCTAGAGAAAGAAAACTTTTTCTGAAGTGTTTTTTTTTTTCCATACTGGGGATTGAACCCAGGGGCATTCTACCTCTGAGCTATACCCCCACCCCTATTTTTTATTCTTTATTTTGTGAAGGGCCTCACTAAGTAACTGAGCGAACCCGCGCTCCTCCTGTCTCAGCCTCCCAAGTACTAGCATTATAAGCATGAGCCACCACACCCGGCTTTTTCTGAGGTTTTTTTATTTTTTAGTACCTGTGATTGAACCCAGGGGCATTCTTCCTCCGAGCTACACCCCCAGCCCTATTTTTTATTCTTTATTTTGAAACAGGGTCTCACTAAGTTGCGGAGGGCCTAAGTAGCTGAGGCTGGTCGCGAACCTCTGATCCTCCTGTCTCAGCCTCCCAAGTACTGGGATTACAAGTGTGCGCCACCACGCCCAGCTTTTTTCTGAGGTTTTTAATAAGGTTTCTTTAACTCTTTCTCTTGCTTTCAATAATTTAATTTCATATTAAATTAGCATTCTTATATATAGAAGTTCTGCGATTTAAAAATTAATAGAGTGTCATAATTTTCTAGTTTATCAAAAATAGAGCTGGGCATGGTGATGCACACCTATAATCTCTGAGCTATACCCTAGCCCTTTTTTAATTTTTTGTTTTGAAACAGGGTCTTGCTAGGTTGCTGAGAGTCTTACTAAATTGTTGAGGCTGTCCTCAAATCTGCAATCCTCCTGTCTTAGCCTCCCAAGTATTGGGATTACAAGCATGTACTACCATGCCCAGCTGAAACAAATTTTTTATAGTCTAAACAAGTTATCCTTTAATCTGTTACTTGATAAAAATCATTGGTGGTACTCTAGTCAGAATTCAAGAAAACTCCATTGAGAATGTTGGATGCTTAAAGAATATACATATACATATGTATATACTGGAGATTGAATCCAGTACGTTCCACCTCCGAGCTACACCCCCAGCCCTTTTTAGTTTTTGTTTTGAAACACGGTCTCACTGAGTTGCTGAGGCTGTCCTCCAACAGGCGTGCACTGCTATGTCTGGCTTCAAAGAACATTTCTAAGCCTTGCCTTTTCTCACTCAAGTGAAGTGTAATGATTTTAGGTAAAATTTCAATATCTTAGAGTTCGTTCATATCTATATAAATTGTTAAAAACAGCCTGTAATCCCAGTATATAGGGGCTGAGACAGAAGGATTGCAGGTTCAAGGCCAGCTTCAGCAATTTAGTGAGGCCTTGTTTCAAAACAGAAAATAAAGGGCTGGGGATGTTGCTCAGTGGAAGAATGCCCAGTATCACAAAATGCCCAGTACCACACACATACAAAAAAAAGTTAAAAACAGTGAACAGTGCTGAGATCACTTTACAGTATATTTGAATCTAGTATTTTACCACTTTTAAAAAAGAGAAAAGAGCTGGGCATGGTGGTACATGCTTGTAATCCCAGTACTTGGGAGGCTGAGACAGGAGGATCACAGGTTCGTGGCCAGCTTCAGCAAGTTGTGAGGCCCTCTACAACTTAGTGAGACCCTGTTTCAAAATAAAGAATGAAAAATTGGGCTGGGGTGGAGCTCCTGGGTTCAATCCCCATTACCACCAAAAAAAAAAAAAAAAAAAGGAGCTGGGATGCTGAATGAAGAGGCTCAAGGATGGGGGTGGGATGGTGAGAAGCTATACCATGTGTTTCAAAATGTTAGTATGTACAAAACATAACAGAGAAAATGCTAGCTTCTTTTAATCTCTAATTTTTGGAACAAACAAATTTTGAGTGAATAACACTCCAAACTTTTCATTGTTCTTTTATGACAAGTATTTTCTGCTGTTTTGTAACACAGAATCTTTAGTTTTTATCTGTTTGTGAAGTAGAAATGGCATGTGGAGCACTGTGATCTTTCAATGTTTGTAAATTAAATGTAGTGTCAAAGTTCTATAACAATCAAAATAGGAAAATATTTTAGAATGTGCTTATACAGAATATTTTGTTGGTTTTTGTATTATGATAAATTCTTACTTTGTTTCATACTTTGAGTTGTTGTCGTTTTGTTATCCTGAAGAGAGAAACACTTATTGCTTACAAACTTCTAAAAAGAACTTACAAACAGGCTTGGTTAATGCATGTAAGGTATGTTTTTAAGATAATGATTTCTGATTAATTTAATACTTGGTTCTTAAAAACAATTGGGCTATATAGAAAACAGATGAAAAAGAAGTTGCTTGTAATATCATTACCAAAATATAATCACTGTTGACTTTTTTTTTTTTTTTTGCGGAACTGGGGATTGAACCCAGGGACATTCTACCTCCGAGCTACACCCCCGGCCCTATTTTTTATACTTTATTTTGAAACCAGTCTCACAAAGTTGCAGAGGGCCTCACTAAGTAGCTGAGGCTGGCTTCGAACCCGGATCCTCCGGTCTCAGCCTCCCAAGTACTGGGATTACAAGTGTGCGCCACCACGCCCGGCTCACTGTTGACATTTTGTTATATAAATATCCATCGAGATCTGTTGTCTCCACTTCCATGTTTTTGCATTTTTAAGAAACCAAGTTGGGATCATAAAGTTTATACATTTTTTGACAAATTGCTTTTTTTTCTTTTTGTGGTACTGGTGATTGAACCCAGAGACTTCTACCTCCGAGCTATGCACCCAACCCTATTTTTTTATTCCTTATTTTTTTTATTTTTTATTTTTTTTTGTGGTACCAGGGATTGAACCCAGGGGCGTTCTACCTCCGAACTACACCCCCAGCCCTATTTTTTTATCCTTTATTTTGAAACCGGGTCTCACTAAGTTGTGGAGGGCTTCACTAAGTAGCTGAGGCTGGCCACGAACCTACGATCATCCTATCTCAGCCTCCTAAGTACTGGGATTACAAGCGTGCGCCACCACACCCGGTTTGGCAAATTGCTTTTTAACTTGCAATTAATACATTTTTCATGTCATTAAATTTTTCTGAAAATGATTTTGAATGGCTGAATAGTTTGTCATTGTAAGGTTGCTAAAGTACAATATAAAAGTACTATTGTTATTGAGGTGTGGAAAAATCTGTATCAAGGTGATTAAAATATCTTCATATTTTCTTGTGTATATTACCATAATTGAATTTAAGTGCATATAATAGGAACTTATAATACCTAACAGATAGTGCTCTTACTTTGTGCCAAGCACTGCTCTAAATACTTAACATATATAAATACATTGATGCATCACAACAATCCTTTTATTTGGATATGATTATTTCCTTCAACTTACATAGGATCAAACTGAGGTACAGAGAGGTTAAGTAGTGAGCTTCAAGTCACACAGCCAGTAAGTAGCCATACTGGATTTAACCCAAATATGACTCCATTATCACTTTACTTCAAAGTATGTTGCTGCATTTTAATATATAACAGTAATGTACTAAATGATTTCTTTCTCCTCTCCCCATTCAAAAATCTACCTTACTATAATAAAATAAAAACTTGCTTTAGAACCTTTATTTATTTATTTATTTATTGCAGTACTGGGGATCGAACCCAGGGGCATTCTACCTCTGAGCTACACCCCCAACCCTATTTTTTATTCTTTATTTTATTATTATTATTATTTTTGCGGTACCGGGGATTGAACCCAGGGGCGTTCTACCTCCGCGCTACACCCCCGGCCCTATTTTTTATACTTTATTTTGAAACCGGGTCTCACAAAGTTGAGGAGGGCCTCACTAAGTAGAGAGAGAGAGAGAGACAGGGAGAGAGATAGCTGAGGCTGGCCGCGAACCCGGATCCTCCTGTCTCAGCCTCCCAAAGTACTCGGATTACAAGCGTGCGCCACCATGCCCAGCTTATTCTTTATTTTGAAACAGGGTCTCACTAAGTTGCAGAGGGCCTCACTAAATAGCTGAGGCTGGACACGAACCTGAGATCCTCCTGTCTCAGCTTCCCAGGTACTGGGATTATAAGTGTGCGCCACCACACCTGGCTGCTTTAGAACGTTTAAATGGAGAAGGCCATGAGTCTGTTGTTTTCTGACTATATTGGGAATAGTTTATCTATTAGTAGAGGAAAAACAACCCCCAAACAAAACAAAACAAAACAAAAAAACTGAACTAAAATCTATCTTGCTTCCAAATTTGTTCCAAAAATTTTATAAGATTTGTATAAAATGGAGCCGGGTGTGGTGGTGCACATTTGTAATCCTAGTACTTGGGATGCTGAGATAGGAGGATTGCAGGTTCAAGGCCAGCCTCTACAACTTGGTGAGGCTCTCAAGCAACTTAGTGAGACCCTGTTTCCAAATAAAAAATTAAATAGGTCTAGGGGTATAACCTGGAGGTAGAAGGCCCCTGGATTCCATCCCCAATACCACACACACACACACACACACACACACACACACACACACACACAAAAGATTTGTATAAGATGATAAATGCCCTAAAGATTATAATTATCTTCAAGTGTTCAAAGGATTACCGGTTCGAATTAGCCTTAGCAAGTGAAAGTCAGATCATTTAGTATAAGGAAGAAGTATGAAATAAAGTTCTTTCACTGAAAGCAGGGAGATGGAATAGCTCAGATGTGTCATAGAATTTCTATAGTGGGTGGAAAAGACTAAATTTATAGGTTTTTTCAACTCTTAAGATTCTATGGTTGTAATTTTAGGTTTCATTTTAGGATATATCACTCATTTTTCCTATTTAACTCCCGAGTAGCAATTACAAATTATGAAGAAAGTAAAGAAATATGACAGGTCCACTGTCACCCAACAGTGTCAGGGAATTATTAGTTCTAGATAAGTCAGTTTTCCAGATAGTTGGAATATAGTCTATTAAGCATTAAAAACTTAAATGATACCCCCCAACTGTCCCATAATGGTGATGGCAGTAGAATGCTGTGTTAGGAAAAGGTGAAGAGAAATGTTAAATTTTTTTTATAGGAAGGTCTTGTGTTTTGAAGTTTTTGATGGTTATTCTTAAACCTCTTAGAATTACCCTCACTTAAGTAAGACTTTACTGGAACCTATTAGACATTTAAAAATCATCTTAAGCAGAAACATAATCATTTATATTATTATGAAAAGAGAAGAAAACTTATATAAAACTAAAGATTTGTTCCTGCTTTGTTTATAGCATTCAATTCAGAAGATCCCAAACTCTTTGCTATTTTTTTCAGCAGTAGCTTTACCTAAGTCAAAAAAGCAACAGATATAGCCAGGTGTGCTTGCACATGCCTATGATCCCAGCATTTATGAGGATGAGAGACGAGGATCGCAGGTTCCAGGCCAGTATCAGCAATTTAGTGAGACACTGTTTCAAAATAAAAATACAGTAGGGTTGGGAATGTAGTTCAGAGGTAGGAAGCCCCAGGTTCAATCCCTAGTACCAAAAAAAAAGGTAACAGATATATATATGCAGTTTTAAGAAATTTCACTTCAATGTGCCCTAGATAAAAAGAAGAAAAACTACCTAGGTAATATTTAGATTATTCCCTTAAATAAAATTAAAATTTTATAAGGTAGTATCTCTTTATCAGAACTTGTTTAAAAATCTATGCATTTGGCATGGTATCACTTAGAAGCAGTTTCAAAATTCTTAGTTATTTGACTAATCCAAAGCACAAAATAGAAATTCTGTCTAGGAATTTTTTTGTTTTGTTTTCAGTTAAATTGGACTAGTAGCTGGGCACGGTGGCACACGCCTGTAATCCCAGTACTTGGGAGGTGAGACGGGGGATCACAGGTTCAAGGACAGCCTCAGCAATGTAGCAAGAGTCTCAGCAACCTAGTGAGACTCTGTTTCAAAACAAAAGGCTCTCCGCAATTTATTGAGACCCTGTTTCAAAATAAGAATAAAAAATAGGGCTGGGGGTGTAGCTTGGAGGTAGAATGCCCCTGGGTTCAATGCCCACTACCACAAAAAAACAAAAACAAAAAGGCCTGGGGTTGTAGCTCAGAGATAGAAAGCCCCTGGATTAATCCCCAGTGCCACAAACAAACAAACAAACAAATAAATAAAGTAGGCTGTTTATTTTAGACATTTTTGTCAAATATTCTAGATTATAATGTTCTGTTTTAATTGAGAAATTGTAAAATACTAGGTAGTTTTGAACTATGATTTTTTTGGGGGGGATTGAACTTAGGGGTACTTTACCTTCAGGCTGCACCCCCAGCCCTTTTTATTTTAAACAGGGTCTCGCTAAGTTGCTGAGGCAGGCCTTGAACCTGTGATCCTCCTCTCTTACCTCTCAAGTACTGGGATTACAGGCATGTGCCACCATGCCCAGCTTTTTTTTTTTTTTTTTTTTGGTACTAAGGATTAATCCCAGGGGCATTCTATCCTCTGAGCTACACCCTCATCCCTTTTTTTTATCTATTTATATTTTTAAGGATTTACTCATTTTTTGCCTGACAATTCCCAGCTGCCTTTTATTTTGGTTAATAGGTAGTTAACACTTGTCAGCTTTCACTTTTTTTTTTTTTTTTGGTACTGGGGATTGAACCAAAGGGCGGTTTAACTCTGAACTACACCCCCAGCCCTATTTTATTTATTTTTTTAATTTGAAACAGGGTCTCACTAAGTTGCGGAGGGCCTCACTATGTTGCTGAGGCTGGCTGTGAACCTGCGTTTCTCCTGTCTTAGCCTCCCAAGTACTGGGATTACAGGCGTGTGCCACCAGGACTAGCTAAAGCTTGCACATTTTATCATCCAGTATTATGCTAAAAATCCTTGTGCATAACTCTTTTCTTTTTTATTATTTTATTAGTACATTGAAATTATACATATAGTGAGGTTCAATGTAATAAGAACATACATGCACATAGTTCTTGGTTTATTTCCCTTGATTCTTTTTTTTCTTTTTCTTTTTCTTTTTTTTGCAGCACTAGGGATTGAACCCAGGGCCATTCTACCTCTGAGCTACACCCCAGCCCTATTTTTTATTCTTTATTTTGAAACAGGGTCTCACTAAGTTGCGGAGGGCCTCACTAAGTAGCTGAGGATGGCCACGAACCTGGATCCTCCTGTCTCAGCCTCCCCAGTACTGGAATTACAAGCGTGCGCCACCACGCCCGGCTTCTTTTTATTTCTTGACATACACATAAATGGATCAAAAAGTATGTTCACTTAGAAAAGTTGATTCCAACCAAAATGCAAGACAGGTTTCAATGAGCTTAGATTTCCTAGTATACTACTACTAATCCTAAGGTAGAAGTAATGCATTATCCACTTACAAGTCCACATTTTTTTCCTTTTCTTTTGGTACTGGAGATTGAACCCAGGGTCATTCTACCTCCAAGTTACACCCCCAACCCTCTTTATTTTTTATTTTGAAACAGGATCTTATTAAGTTGCTGAGGGTCTCACTGAGTTGCTGAGGCTGGCCTCAACCCAGCTGTCTCAACCTCCCAAGAACCAGGATTATAGGCATGCACCATCATGCCTGGCTACATGCCCACATTTCTAACTCAAGCTAAGGGGCTGGATAAAGAAACGGAATAGTCCCAAGTAAATATGGGAAGCCACAGCAGAGAAACCTAAGATTTCTCTGAAACAATTTTGAGTGGGTAAGTGGGAAGCCTCTAGTCCTACCTGGACAGTGCTTTCCAGTGGATTCCTCAGGATACATCTAAACCTCACATAGCACCTTTAAAGAGTGGGCTACCTAATAACACAGGTATGTCCCAGCCCTTCTTGTTTTTTATTTTGAAACAGGGTCTTACTAAGTTGCTGAAGGTCTCACTATGTTGCTGAGGCTGGCCTCGAACCTGCGATCCTTCTGTCTCAGCTTCCCAAGTACTGGGATTACAGGTGTGTGCCACTGTGCTGGCAAAATATGATCTTAATTATTAAGTTATATACTATTTACATTATAGAAGGGTTAAATTCTGGACTGTCTCCCAGAAGTCATAGTAACAGAAATTCCAGTTGTTAATAGTAGCTTCAAGGATATTGACCTTGAACATGCATACTTAGGGGTCAGAGATGAACAGGAAGTAAATTCCAGGGGTGTGGAAAACCCAGCAATTGATCGTATAATTGCTTTCGTATAACTAGTTAGAAGGTTCCTTTCATAGTTAAAACTCTAGTGTTAAAGGTGATTAGTGAGATCCTGTTTCAAAATAAAATAAAAATAGGGCTAGGAGTCTAGCTTGGAGGTAGAACACCCCCTGGATTCAATCCCCAGTAAACACACACACACACATACACACACAATTATTATCATGTATGTATGAATATGTAGTTATGTATATATATTGTATTTATGTGAGACTAATTAATATACAAGGTTACATGTTAACTTTCTGTTCATTCTATGAACACAGGTTTTTGGTTTTTATTTTTTGTTTGTCTGTTTTCAGTTCTGTAGATCAGTCCCAGGGCCTCCTGGATGCTAGGCAAGTGCTTTACCACTGAGCCACACTCTCCAGCCCAGAACACAGTTCCTTTTAACAATTACAGTCAACACCCATCCACCTTTATGATTTTTTTAAAACTGTTAGACTCAAAGCTGGGCATGGTGGTGTATGCCTATATTCCTAATACTTGGGAGGCTGAGAAAGGAGGATAGCAGGTTCCGGGACAGCCTCAGCAATGTAGTGAGACTCTCAGAAACCTAGTGAGACCCTATTTTAAAACAAAAAAATAACATTGAGCTGGGAGTGTAGTTTGGAGGTAGAATGCCCTTGGATTCAACCCTAGTACCACAAAACATAACAACTATTAGAATCAAAATGATTTAGCTGGGTGGGATGGCACACACCTATAATCCCAGTACTCGGTAGGCTGAGACAGGAGGATGGCAGATTCTAGGCCAGCTTCAGCAATTTAGCAAGGACTCAGCAAGACACTATTTCAAAATAAAAAAGGGATGAAGGTGTAGCCTGGAGGTAGAATACCTCGCCCCCCCCCCCAAAAAAAAAGATTTAACCATTTAAAAATACCAGTTTCTAAAAACCAAAAATAAAATTAAAATATCAATTTTCTAGACTAAGTCTAATAACATTAGCCTATATATTGATACTAAATGCAAAAACAGAAAAGTGTAAAAGGTAGTGTACAGACACCCATTAACCCACCATCTAGGTTTACCTAATACAACATTTGTTTCAGATTTGTTTTCTTTTGGAGGTACTGGAAATTGAATACAGGGGTATTCTACCTCTGAGCTACATCCCCAGCCCTATTTTTTTATTCTTTATTTTGAAACAGGGTCTCACTAAGTTGCAGAGGGCCTCACTAAGTAGCTGAGGCTGGCTGCGAACCCGAGATCCCTGTCTCAGCCTCCCAAGTAGGGGGATTACAAGCGTGTGCTACCACACCTGGCTCACATCTGTTTTCTTAAAGCAACGAAGCATTATGGATAACCTTTGAAACCCCCAGTCCCATTTTTCTTCCTTTCTAGAGCAAACCACTATTCTGATATTATGTATCTTTTTACTTTGTGTTTTTGTAACTTAATAGAGGTGTGTGTGTGTGTGTGTGTGTGTGTGTGTGTGTGTGTGTCCATCCATAAACATCTGGAAAGGAAGGGGGAAGGAATGGAGAGGAGGATTATTTTCTTTATGTTAAAAGTATTGTATAATTAAGTATAAATATAAAACAAAATTGTGACTCTGGAGTTAGGTAGTCCTGGGTTTAAAATTCCTTTCTTCTATTTGCTAGCCATGTAACCTTGAGCAAATTTGTTAGTCTTTTCCAAATTTTGATCCCCTCCTGCAAAAAAAAGGTTATTTTCTGTATAAAAATGAGCTAATACATGAGGTGTGATACCTGGCTATTTTTTTTTTTTTTGTCATACTAGAGATTGAACCCAGGGCCATTTTACCTCCTAGCTCTATCCCCAGCCCTTTTTAAATTTTTTGTTTGTTTTTGAAACAGGGTCTTGCTGGTTTGCTAAAAACCTCACTAAATTGCTGAGGTTGGCTGTGAACCTTTGATCCTCCTGTCTCAGCCTCCCAAGTACTGGGATTACAGGCATGTGCCACCACTCCTGGTTGGCTAATATTTTTCGAGTGTCTATTTTCTTTTTTTTTGTGGTACTGGGGATTGAAGTCAGGGGCATTCTACCTCTGGGTTACACCCCCAGCCCTATTTTGTATTCTTTATTTTGAAACAGGGTCTCACTAAGTTGCAAAGGGCCCTCACTAAGTAGCTGAGGCTGGCCGCGAACCCGGATCCTCCGGTCTCAGCCTCCCAAGTACTGGGATTACAAGTGTGTACCACCACGCCCGGCTTTTGAGTGTCTATTTTCTAAACTCTTTAAATATATTATTCTATTTAAATTTTATTAATCACTAAAAAGAGATAGATATGACACTAAAAGAAAAGATATAGGCATGTATATATAATGATTTGTGGCTTGAATGGCTATTTTTATTTTCTGTTTTTTTTATTTATTGTATTGCTGGGGCTCAAACCCAGGGCCTTGCATTTGCTAGCCAAGTGTTCCATCACTGAGCTGCACCCCTACCCCCGTACTGTAATTATCAAAGGTGAAATATCTTTATTTTAATGAATAGGTAGTACTAATAGTGAGATTTGGAAAGATTTGGGAATTTAGGTGGGTACCATTTGCAAGGCCTTGAATGTCAGGCTAATGCCAAGTAAGGTATTGGGCATGGAAATGAAAACTTGGGCAGGGGAAATGTACAATAGAAGTTATACCAGATTAAGCTGGTTTTGATTTTTTTTGTTTTGTAGTGCTGGGGATTTAACCCAGGGCTTCTGGCTTGTTTTCTTCACTCTCAGCCTTAACCTGGTTTTGAAATAGAACAACAGAGAAATAGTATGACTGTTTTAGGTGGCAAGGTAGGTCTTCAGTCAGTTGAAAAGTATAAAACTAGAATGCAAAAGATATATATTTGGGGAATATCTAGTACGAAGTGATAAGTGGTAGTTGAAGGAGCTACAATAATAGAAGTAGAAAATACAGAGTGAGAAAACAAGAGAGCGTGGATCAGAATCTTTTTGTTGTTTTTTTGGCGGTACTGGGGATTGAACCCAGGGGCATTCTACCTCCGAGCTACACCCCCAGCCCTATTTTTTATTCTTTATTTGGAAACAGGGTCTCACTAAGTTGCGGAGGGCCTCACTTAGTAGCTGAGGCTGGCTGCAAACCCGGATCCTCCTGTCTCAGCCTCCCAGGTACTGGGATTACAAGCGGGCGCCACCACACCCGGCTTTGGATCAGAATCTTGGGAAGAGAAAAGAAGAAAGGAATTAAAAAGTAATTAGTACTAAGACTCTGTATATCCCCTAATCTATAGGGACAGATTGCAAAAGAAGCGATGAACAACAGTGTCAGAAATTAAAAGATACTTCAAGAGAATAAAAATATAAAAGATTTTTTAATAGCTAAGAAATAATTGGTGGCTTTGAAAAAGATTTTTTCAAGGAGGAAGAGGAATGAAATCAAAAGAAGTTTACAAGTGATAAGAATCAGAATGTCAGCTGTAGTCTACTCTTAAGATGTCTGGTTATGGAAGGAAAAAGGCTGATCTTGAGCCAGGCATGGTGGTGCATCTTGTAAACCCAGAATACCTCAGGATTCAATCTCTAGTTCAAAAAAAAAAAAAAAAAAAGAGTACTCTTGAAAGTTGAAAAGTGCCAGGCGTAGTGGCGCAGCGTGTAATCCCAGTACTTGGGAGGCAGAGACCGGAGGATCCGGGTTCACGGCCAGCCTCAGCTACTTACGCTCTCCGCAACTTAATGAGACCCTGTTTCAAAATAAACAATAAAAAATCGGGCTGAGGGTGTAGCTCGGAGGTAGATGCCCCTGGGTTCAATCCCCTGGGTTCAATACTGCAAAAAAAAAAAAAAAAAGATGAAAAGTGAGTAAAGCATAAATGTTCATATTCTAAAGTTTTTGAGATTGTGATACATATAATGTACTTTAAGTATGGAAAACTTCTGATTGCTATTTTGGAAAATTTAGGAATTATGTCATGATGTATTTATGCAAAATAAATGAATTTTGGTGCTTTGTGCAGATTTACTTAATTTTACCATATAAAGATTATGTAGAAAAGGCCCATGGGTGAAATAAACCTTTTTTTTTTTTTTTGCAGTACTGGGGATTGAGCCCAGGGGACATTCAACCTCCGAGCTACACTCCCAGCCCTATTCTTTATTTTTGAAACAGGGTCTCAGTAATTTGCGGAAAGCCTCCCTAAGTAACTGAGGCTGGCCACCAACCTGCAATCCTCCTGTCTCAGCCTCCCAAGTACTGGGATTACAAGTGTGCACCACCACGCCCGGCTTATGTTCCTTTATTTAAATCACACAAATACCAAGCAATACCCCTGTGAATTAAAAGTCTGTTTCAGCCGGGCATAGTGGCTGGTGGCACAGGCTTGTAATCCCAGTACTTGGGAAGCTGAGACAGGAGGATCACAGGTTGCAGCCAGCCTCAGCTACCTAGTGAGACCCTCCGCAACCTAGCAAGACCCTGCTTCGAAATAAAAAATAGAATAGAGCTCAGAGTGTAGCTCAGAGGTACAATGCCCCTGGGTTCAATTCCTAGTACTACAAATAATAATAATAATAAAAAAAGGAACATACTAGAAAAAAGAATATGGTTCTTTTAAATGACCGTAACAATATTTTGTAAGAGTAACAATGTAAATTCACTTAAATTTCTTAATCCATGAATAAAGTTATACTTGCATTGAATTCATTATTCTTTAATTTTGCTTTGTCTTGCTTTTGGTGATACTAGGAATTGAACCCTAGGGTACTCTGTCACTGAGCTACATGCCTAGCCTTTTTGTGTGTGTGTGTGTGTGGTAGTGGGGATTGAACTCAGAGGCATTCTACCACCAAGCTACACCCCTAGGCCCCCACCCTCAGTTTTTTGTTTTTTGTTTTTTGTTTTTGTGGTACTGGAGATGGAACCCAGGATCATTCTACCTCCAGGCTACACCACCAGCCCTATTTTATTTTTTACTTGGAAACAGGGTCTTACTAAATTGATGAGAGCCTCACTAAGTTGCTGAGGCTGTCCTTGAACCTGTGTCTCTCTTGTCTCAGCCTCCCAAGTACTGGAATTAGAGGCATGAGCCACCACGCCCAGCCACCCAGTCCTTTTTTTTTGTGGTTCTGGGATTGAACCCAGGGGCATTCTACCTCTGAGTTATGCCCCCATCCCTTTTATTTTGAAACAGTGTCTCTTTAATTACTGAGGCTGACTTCCAGCCTGTGATCCTCCTGTTTCAGCCTCCCATGTACTGGGATTACAGGTGTGTACCACTATGCCTGGCTGGAGGTACACTTTAATATTAAATGTATTATTACCTCAACCTCTTACTTAAAATACTCCTGTGTATTCTAAAAGTGCCATATTGAACTGTAGTTTCCTCCCACTTCCCAAAATAGAACTTATTACAACAGAACATATTAAAACAGTACTGGGGATTGAACACAGGGACATTCTACCTCCAACCTACACCTTCAGCCCTATTTTTTATTTTTATTTTGAAACAAGGTCTTGCTAGTTTGATGACATTCACTTCTTGCTGAGGCTGTCCTAAAACCATGATCGTCCTGTCTCAGCCTCCCAAGTACTGGGATTATAGGCATGTGCCACCATGCTCGGCAAACCAACAGACTTCTAGTTCACATTGGTCCCCAAACTCATTCATAAGGGTTCCTGACACATTGAAGGATAAACTATTTATTAAATCCCTGTATTGCTAATATTATGAACTCAGAGGCATTCTCTACCTCCGAGCTACAACCCCCAGCCCATTTTATTTTATTTTGTTTTTGAAACGGTCTCACTAAATTGCTGGGGCTGGCCTCCAACCTGCAATACTCTTGTCACAGTATCCCAAGTACTGGGATTACAGGTGTGCGCCAACGGGCCCAGCTCATTATAGCAGTTTATAATATGACTTTCTCTTGAGAGTGGTGGGGGTGGTTGGGACAAACCTAGTTTCTCAACTTTCAAAAACACTTTGTACTGTAAAAGAAACAAAATGATTTAAAAGATACAAGAGAGAGTTGTTTTTTATCTACAATGAGAAGAAAAGTTTTTTTGTAATTTTGCGCTATTCATTCAAGTTCATTTTCTACTAGTTCTGTGGTCATTTGGGACTCTTAGAGTATTTATTTATTTATTTATTTATTTATTTTTGTGGTTCTGGGGATGGAACCCAGGGACATTCTACCTCTGAGCTATACCCCCAGCCCTATTTTATTCTTTATTTTGAGACAGGTTTTCACTAAGTTGCAGAGGGCCTTACAAGTTGCTGAGACTGACCTTGAACCCGTGATCCTTCTGTCTCAGCCTCTCAAATACTGGGATTACAAGCATGTGCCACCATGCCCAGTTTAGAGTCTTTAATATGTTAAACTTTATCATGCTCCAAGAAGAGAGAAATACAGGGCAGCATCTCAGAATCTTCTATGAATGTGAATATTTAGCATCTCATACTTTCTTGAAATATAGTTTGTAAAATTCTACTTTACACAAATTTCATTTCATTTGTTTATGTCTTTGCTTATGCTTATTTTCCTTCCTTGAATAGTTTCTGGTTATCTCTTCATTATAAAAATGAACTTATTCCTTGAGAACACAGTTCCATGTCTTCCTTGTCTTCTCTGATTCATGTAGATTTGTGTGTTTCCTCCCAAGTTTCTGAACATTTATTGTTTTGCTTCCCTATATATTAAGTATATTATATGTACTTTATAATAAGAATATCAACTTTTTGTGGGCAGCATTCAATCTCATATTTCTTGTATCATAACTAGAGAGTATTGTTACATCTATATGCAATATGTTTTTAGCAAGTAGTTTCTAAACTGGTATGCTAGCAGTAGACTAGCATAAATCATAGAACATATATAATATAGTATAATTTTAGTTTGGAGTAAAATAAAACTAATAAAAGAAGAGCAATTATTTAGTAGATTAATCATGGTAAAGTTAATCCTGTTACATTTATGTCTACTTGGTAAGTACACTTTAAAACTCAAATTTTATTGAGATATAATTTACATACAATAAAATATCCATTTTGATTATAATTTGATGACTTTTGACAAGCATATGCATCTGTGTAATCATTACCATAATCAAGATATAAATCATTGCATAACTCCAAAAAACATTTCCTGCTGTCCTTTCATATACAGTTATCTTCCCATCTTTTACAATCTACTTTCTGCAATCACTAATCTACTTTCTGTTACTATAGATTAATTTTGTTTGTACTTTTTTATATCTGGTATTTTTTCACCAAGCACATTAATTTTTAGGTTTATCCATGGCATTTCATGTCTTAGAAGTTCATTTCTTTCAAAAATTTTTCTTCCTTTTTTTTTTTTTTGCAGTGCTGGGGCTCAAACCCAGGGACTTGCTAGGCATCTCACTAGGTTGTTGAGAGTCTCACTAAGTTGCTGAAGGCTGGCTTCAAACCTTTGATCCTCCTGTCTCAGCCTCCCAAGTACTGGGATTATAGGAGTGCTTCGCCACACCTGGCTTTCAACTAGCGTTTTTTTTTTTGTTTGTTTGTTTTAGCTGTATTTGTGGTTGGAATTATAGAAATCCTTTCCCTCCCCAGGCAGCCCATTCTGCTTTCTCAAGAGTGTCTACTTTCCATCCATATATTCTGTAGTTCTCCCTTAATTTCTGTTGGTGATAGTTCTGTACTACCAGTTCTGTGCTTGCATGCTTGCTTTCGCTTTCCCCTCCCCTTCTGTCTCTTTTTTGTGGTACTGGGGATTGAACACAGGGACATTCTATCTCTAAACTATACCCGCCAGCCCAATTTTAATTTTTTGTTTTGAAACAGAATCTTGCTAGGTTGCTGAGAGTCTCCCTACTTGCTAAGGCTATCCTCAAACCTGCAATCCTCCTGTCTCAACCTCCCTAGTACTGGGATTACAGGTGTGAGCCACCATGCCTGGCTTATAAATTTATTTGGTTGAGACTGTATGTCCACATTTTGTAACACTAAGGTAGTACCTGACTCATAATAGGCATTCAGTATTTCACATCTCAAAAAATATTTTCTTTTGCATGTGATATTTTAAGTGAGCTGTCATGTCGTCTTGTGTCCCTTTACCATTATATATCAAATATTCTTGACTTTTTGTTTAATTCACATAGGAATATTAAATCTTGTCACATGGATGTGTTCTTGTGTACAGGTTTGTTTATAGAGTTTCGTCTAGAGATAGTTAAGGAAGAAGTTTTCTCAGTTCCTGTGGAGAAGCCTTTGATTCAGTAGAATTGCCAATCCTACTTTTCATTCTTTTGTAAGTCTTAAAAATTTTATAATCATTTTAATTGGAAGTAAAAATTGATTATAGCAGATCAAGATCTCTTCATTTTCCCATAAAACTTTTTCTTTTAATTGAAGAATATTACTCAGAGTAGACTGTCCTCATTTCTGTCACCAACTGCAAGTTTTGGGGATTCCTGAAATCACCATTTCAATAATTTGCTGGCAGGACTCACAGAACTTCTAAAAGCTGTTATACTCACAGTTATAGTTTTATTTATAGAGGTAGGTAGCAAATTAAAATTAGTCCAGAAAGAGATGCATAGGGTAGAGTTTGGGAGGGTTTCAAACACAAAACTTCTTTTATCCTCCTCCCTAGGAATCTGGTCCTAGCACTAATGTGTGACAATATACATGGAGTACTGCCAACCAGGGAAGCTCAGTGAGCCTCAGTGTCAAGAGTTTTTATTAGAGCTCCAGTACATAAGGATGATTGATAAATTGATTGCCTGCATGGTTGATCTCAGCCTCCAGATCAGTTGATAATAGGTAACTCAAAGCCCCCATCCTAAACCACATGATTGGTCTTTCAAATGTGGCCAGCCCCTTCCCTAAACATAGATACTCCTATCAAGTGTGGCATAAGTTACCTCTTAGAAGCCAAGGGCAAAGCCCAAACCTTTTTTGTGTGTGTGGTACCGGGGATTGAACCCAGGGGCGTTCTACCTCCACGCTACACCCCTGGCCCTATTTTTTATACTTTATTTTGAAACCCGGGTCTCACGAAGTTGTGGAGGGCCTCACTAAGTAGAGAGAGAGAGAGAGAGAGAGAGAGAGAGAGAGAGACAGGGAGAGAGAGAGAGAGAGAGCTGAGGCAGGCCGCGAACCTGGATCCTCCGGTCTCCGCCTCCCGAAGTACTTGGATTACAAGCGTGTGCCACTATGCCTGGCACAAAGCCCAAACCTTTCTTTGGACAAGGCCAAATTCTTTACTAAACAAAAATACTTAGTGTTAGAAAAATATGTTCTTTTGGAACTTTATTCAACCTTCACTGGTTTCATTATTTCACCAACTAGTTTTCATTTTGTGTAACTGGTATGCCTTTTAGGTCCCTAAAGGACACAGTCCCTTCCCTATGGAGCTTACTTCCTAGTGTAAGGTTTGGATTTTTTTCTTTGATTCTGTATGTATGGTATTGTGCCTTAGGTACATGAAGGACATAATCCTTTGCCCTATGGAGCTTACTTCCTAGTGTAAGGTTTGGACTTTTTTCTTTGGTTCTGTATATATCTATTAGGCAATACCTCCAAAATAGTATAGACCAAAATAATAATCTCTTGAGTTTCATTACAGCCTTCCTGTTAAATTAAATGGAAGTATTCTCTGACCTCTTTGAATAGTATTTTACCTTGCTCCACCCCCCGCCCCCCCCAAGGCCTTGCACCTGCCATGCCAGGTCTGCCATTGAGCTAAATCCCCAACGACTAGAATAGTGTTTGGAAAATGATGCTGACTGAGATACAGTATATTATCTGTTTATAAATGTTGATGTTTAGCCGGGTGTGGTGGCACACACTTGTAATCCCAGTACTTGGGAGGCTGAGACAGGAGGATCTCAGGTTCGTGGCCAGCCTCAGCTACTTAGTGAGGCCCTCTGCAATGTAGTGAGACCCTGTTTCAAAAAATAAAGAATAAAAAATAGGGCTGGGGGTGTAGCTTGGAGGTAGAATACCTCTGGGTTCAATCCCCAGTTCCGCCAAAAAAAAAATGTTTATGTATGTATTAAGATTTCACTAACAGGGTCTCACTAAGTTGCAGAGGACCTCGTGTTGCTGAGGCTGGCCGCAAACCTGCTGGGATTGTAAGAGTGCATCACCATGCCCAGCAATTAATGACTTATAATGAGGCTGCAAACTTACAGTTCAAAAACAGTGTCTTAGACTTGAGAATAGTGATAATGGCCCAAAAGGAATAAGCTTAAAGTTGTAGGATCTGAACAGATAAGATGTGGCAAGAAATTGAGGTACACATACTTGGTATTAACAAGGGACAGTTTTCTGGTAAACAGACTGGAAAATACTTTCCACCAATGTAATTGTTATCAGGGAATTATAAATGTTATTGGGGAAACTTATTAAGATGTTAAATCAGCACATGGGTCATTTTGCTTTATAGATAATTTCTCAAACTTGTCTAAAATAATTTCTAATTCATCTTTCTTCTGGTCTTTACATGGCTAGTTCTTCCTTTTCATTCACATTTCAATATTAATGGTACCTCCTCAGCGAAACTTTACTAAATACATTCTAAAATGCTCACCCTGTTACTTTTCACCACATCATTTTATTTTCATTCTCTGCATAGCCTTAACCCTTACCTGATGTTTTTCTAATTTGCTGAACTCCTGCAGTCTAAAATTTATTTATTTATTTATTTTCTGGTACCAGGGATTGAACCAAGGGGCATTCTATCTCCGGGCTGCACCCCCAGCCCTACTTTTTGTTCTTTATTTTTGAAAAAGGGTCTCACTAAGTTGTGGAGGGCCTCACTGATACCTGAGGCTGGCCTCGAACCCGGATCCTCCGGTCTCAGCCTCCCAAGTACTGGGATTACAAGCGTGCGCCACCACGTCCGGCGTCAGTCTAACATTTCATTCATTTATTTATTTTTTGCCAGCTTATTACACCATATACTCATTTAGTTTGCAGTGAGCTTAAGTTCCTTGTTGTTGTTGTTGTTATTTGTTTTGTTTGTTGTGGTCCTGGGGATTGAATCCAGAGGCATTCTGCCTTTGAGCTACACCCCCAGCTCTATTTTTATTTTTTATTTTGAAACAGGGTCTTGCTAGGTTGCTGAGAGTCTCACTAAGTTGCTGAGGCAACCACAAATCTGCGATCCTCATGTCTCATCCTCCCAAGTACTGGGATTACAGGCATGCGCCACTGCACCCAGCTTCCTTGGTGTTTTTTATGAGCTACTAAACCACTTACTTACATAGTTAAGTAGTTTTGTGTGCGTACACATGCATGCCCATTTATATATACAGCCTAATAAGAATTTTTTTTGTCAGCATTTTAAAATATGATCACTCAGCTAAGGGGGAGGCTAATTTAAGAACTAGTGGTGAAGCCAGGCACGGTGTACTCACCTGTAATCTCAGTACTTGGGATGCTGAAACAGGAGGATCACAGGGTCAAAGCCAGTCTCAGCAATTTAGTGAAGCCCAGTTTAAAAATAAAAAATGTAAAAAAGGTCTAGGGGTATAGCTCAGAAGTAGAATGCCCCTGGGATAAATCCCCAGTACCAAAAAAAAAAAAAAAAGAATTAGTGGTAAAGGTGGAAGTGATGGCATATACTTGTAATCCCAGTACTTGGGAGGCTGAGAAGGAGGACTGCAAGTTGGAGCCAGCCTCAAGCAATTTAGTAAGACCCTGTTTCAAAATAAAAAATTAGGTGTATAGCTCGGAGGTACAATGCCCTTGGGTTGAATCCTCAGTATAAAACAAAAAACAAAAGCAAAAAACCTAACAGTAGGGTTGCTGAACCACCATTCACAAATTTAAACTGGAAGTATTCCATTAGAGAGGTTTTTTTTTTCTTTTTTGCGGTACTGGGGATTGAACCAAGGGGTATTCTACCTCAGCTACACCTCCAGCCTTATTTTATTTTTTTTATATTGAAACGGGGTCTCACTAAGTTGTGGAGGGCCTCACTAAGTAACTGAGGCTGCCTGCTAACCCTCAATCCTCCTGTCTCAGCCTCCCAAGTACTAGGATTACAGCATGTGCCAACACACCCAGCTCATTAGAGAGGTTTAATGCAAGCTGAAGAGGAAGAATCTGTTAGAAAATTTTGGAAGGGTCTTGTTGACATGCTTAGGTTTTCTCTTCTTTCTTTTCTTTTTATTTAGTGTGTGTGTGTGTGTGTGTGTGTGTGTGTGTGTGTGTGTGTATGTTTTCCTGGAGATTGAACCCAGGGCCTGGTGCATGTTAGGCAAATTCTGTATCACTGAGCTACATCCCCAACCCTCTGTCTTTATTCTTAAAAGAAGCAGTATGGTTCCACAGATTAAGATCCAATATTGGAGTCATATCCTTTTCTATCTCAATGTTATTTTCTTTGGAACATAGTACAAAAGTATAATATTACTTCAAAAATATGTTTTCTTTCTTTTTTTTAAACTTTCTTTTTGTGTTGGATATTGAGCCCTGGGGCATTCTACCTCTGAGCTACACCCCCAGCCTTTTTTATTTGCATTTTGAAACAGGGTCTCATTACATTGCTGAGGGTCTCACTAAGTTGCTGAGGCTGGCCTCGAACCTGCGATCCTTCTGTCTCAACTTCCCAAGTACTGGGATTATAGGCATGCACCACCATGTCTGGCTTGAAAAATTATGTTTTCCATAATCCATCTCCCTCCTTACTTACTTTTGCTTTCTCATCCACCTCACCCACGCACACTGTGCTCCCAAGAGCTTAGCCATTCTGTTCAAAATAGTTTACCCTTCCGGGCATGGTAGTGCATGCCTGTAATCCCAGCACTTGGGAGGCTGAGACCAGAGGATTACAGGTTCAAGACCAGTCTCAGCAATTGAGCCAGACTCTAAGCAACCTAGTGAGACCCTGTTTCAAAACAAAAAAAGGAGCCGGGCATGGTGGCGCACGCTTGTAATCCCAGTACTTGGGAGGCAGAGACCAGAGGATCCAGGTTTGTGGCCAGCCTCAGCTACTTAGTGAGGCCTTCTGCAACTTCGTGAGACCCGGTTTCAAAATAAAGTATAAAAATAGGGCTGGGGATGTAGCTCAGAGGTAGAACGCCCCTGGGTTCAATCCCAGTACTGCAAAAAAAAAAAAAAAAAAAAGGGCTAGGAGTATAGGTTGGAGATAGAATGCCCCTGCATTCAGTCCCCAGTACTAAAAACAAAAAACAAACAGCTAAGCTTATTTTCATTTACCCTAACCATTTTGTCAAACCTTACATCACTGTGGGCTTTACCTTCCTGGCACTCTTCTTACAGGTCAGTGCCTATTGTATTGTTCTTCGTGTGGGACCTTTCTTTCTGTTTTTTTTTTTTAAATTTTTCTTTTGGTACTGAGGTTTGAATCGGGGTCATTGTGCCTCCAAGGTACACCCCAAGCCCTTTTTTTATTTTGAAATAGGGTCTTGCAAAATTGCTGAGGCTGGCCTTGTCGAACCTGTGATCCTCCTGTCTCAGCCTGGGATTATAGGAATGTGCCACTGAAGAGGTCACACCAGGCTGGCCCCATTTTGTTAGCTGTGGCTGATTCCATTTTGTAAGCTTACAATTTCGTAAGCTTCCACTCACTGGAAGCTCTGAAATTTCTGCTTCCGCATCCCAGAGGCAGGGCGAACAGTCCCACGGCCAGATTAGGACAAAGAAAACGCCTGGTCACTAAGAATGGTCATCAGCATATCCTGTATAGTCAGCTCAGTGACCTAAGCGAATCAACGTTCCCCCCGCACTACATACCTTAAGATAACCCAGTCAATTCGTAGGGTGCTTATTTTGTGCGGGCTTGTGCTAAGTAGGGTCTATATAAACTCAGGCATGTCTTTGTTCGGGGCGCAGACTCCATTTTGGCTACAGGTGTCTGTGTGTCCTGCCGGCCGTATTAATTTTCTTTTTGTTACTAAAAGATCTTCAATAAATTTTTTTTTTGTAATTCTTCACTCTGGCGAGTGGTTTCCAATTATTGCCAATCCGAGGACCTAATACCACTGCACCCAGCCCTTTCTTTCTGTTTCTTTTTTTGTGCTTTGCTCTTTGAAATCTGTATGGTTGCAACCAGGGTTTTTTTGTTTTTTAGCTCAGCAAGGCAGTTTACTTCTGCGCAGAAGGGAGCAAATGTCACCGTAAAAGTAGTACACAAGCACGCCACGCAGGCATTCTACAAGGTATTTTATCCCCCTAATGCGTAGGCCATTGTGCTGTCCCTCATTGGGTGGAGTAAGACTTCACAGTCTAATCCAGTTGGCTGGTTTTCCCTGGGCAGATTTTACGAAAGGAGAAACATGAAACCAGTACATACCGGAGTAGAACATATAGACATGTGTACAAAAGTTACAAAATGGATACCTAAACTACAATTACAAAATGGAAGCCTGTTAGTTTCTATGTGATCTTGTAACTTCAATAGAAAAGATTGCTTTTATTTCTCACCATTTCCCCCTCTTCTTTATACACTTCTATTCTTTCATTCTAATTCTGTCAATATGCTCTGACTTTTGTGATCTGAGTCTAAGTAGAAAAGGGTTATCACTGTACGGGGGCAGAGACTGTTTGGTAATGGCTGTCTCTTTAAATCTTTGAACTAATCCTCATATGCAGGGGGTCTTAACAGCATTCTACCAAAATCATCACTCCTATTACAATGATAAGGGAGGTCAGGACAGATGTCATCAATTCCCTTCCATTTACTGAACCAATTGTTCCATTAGATTAGTGAAGGGATCATCTATTCTTGAATTTTCAGCGAGTTCATTTATTAGGGTTGTTAATCCTTGTAGAGCTAATCTGTTTTCCCATGTCATCTGGCTAGCAGCATCTAATTGTTTAGCTATTCCTTTTATAGCATTTTTAGTATGGCTAACAACTCTCTACTGATGATAATATAATTAATCCACTCTACATTTTAAGAACAAACAACACAGCATACAATTTAGCATACTAACTACTATTACCCTATCCATTAGTACTAATAATTTGCTTATTATAAGGGTTATCCATGACTATGTCTTTTGTTTTTACATATTTGGCAGAGCCATCTGTAAATCAAGCATTTTGTTTCTCCTTTAGGTGTCCAGTGGTCCTGGATGGACCTGCAAAACCTCAAGAGGGACAGGTTTAGTTTTATAGCATTTTATAAAGATTCAAGTTTTGGGCATCAGTGCCATAATACTTCTTCTGTGAGCCTAAGAGCAGAAGCACTATTATAAATTATAATGTAGAATATAAGGGGGAGTCAAAATCAGAAGGTATCTAGTTAAATTATATGGATGGTCTTTTAAATGACTTTATGAGCTGGGCATGGTGGTGCACCCTTGTAATCCCAGTACTTGGGAGGCTGAGACCGAAGGATCCAGGTTCGCAGCCAGCCTCAGCTACTTATTAGTGAGGCCCTCTGCAACTTAATGAGACCCTGTTTAAAAATAAAGAACAAAAAATAGGGTGTAGCTCAGAGGTAGAATGCCCTTGGTTCAATCCCCAGAACCGCAAAAATAAATAAATAAATGAATAATAAATAAATAAATGACTTTATGAGGCTGGCTCTTTTTATCTCAGAACAGCACATTAGTTTCTGTTTAAACTTTCCTGTTGGGTATTTAGGACCAAGTAGGTAGCCCCGTGTGGGGCCAACATAACTTTTTATAAAATTATTTTACTGTTAAGGTCAGTCAAGGCTCCTCAGGGTTACTCTTAGGGAGTTTGTGAGTTGTGAGGCTTTTCTTCTACCAGTTGTGCCATCTGCCAGAATGACTCATGGTCTTGCTGACCACATGGCTTCCCTTGAAGCATTAGGGATGTTTTCCCCTTCAATGATCCTCCATTTTAGAGAATTACGCATTGGTGTCTCTTAGTCTCTGGGGTTTTCACAATTTCCCTCATTGGGGGGTGGGATGACTTACCAGAATTACAGAGCCCTTAGGAGTCCCATCATCCCTGGGTCTTAGTTGACCTTGGAGGGCAAGGGCCAAAATATTGGCTCTTTTCTTCTTAGCTCTTTTATTTCCTGATTGTTTTCCAAGTTCCAGTTGTTGACCACCTAGTAGGTTAGTTTCACTAGTTCTTATTTCTGAATAGGGGTCAGTAGTATAGCCTGTTTGTTTTCCAGATGATGGCTGTCATCTCAAAACACTGTTTAGCTTATTCTGCTAGAAATTGTACCTTTGTAAAAAAAGAAAAATAACAGAAAGATTTATAAGGAAAATGCAAAACAAAATATTAAGGGTAAAACAAATCCAATTTGTATAATAGTTCTGATAATATTTGGTGACATAAACAAATCCCCATTTAAATTTGACTTTATATATAATTATTATTAATACCCAATTTTTAATCAGAGTGGCATGATTTGAAATGTCAAATGTTTGAGCACTTCTAGTTATCTTTGCTTTTTAGATACACTATTTTTCCCCCTTAAAATCACTTCTGATTGTATTGTTGAAATTTTGTTTTTGAGTCTTGAATTACTGAAGTATATTTCCTGACCTTATTGATCTGTCCTTTTGTAGTTTCAGCTAATATCACATTACCTTTTTTTTTCTTTAACTTTATTTATTTTAAAATTAGTACTGAGGATTAAACCCAGGGGCATTTTACTTCTGAGTAAAACCCCAGTCCTTTTTAAAAATTTTTATTTTGAAATTGGGTTTTGCTGAGTTGCCAAGCCTGTCCTTGAACCTGCAATCCTCCCATCTCAGCTTCTGAAGTACTGGGATTACAGACATGTGCCACCATGCCCAACTTTCTTTAACTTTAAAAGGTCTTCTTTATAAGGACAGTAGTGTACAAACAACAGTGCTTAGAGTCCCGTTCCTGTCCTGGACACCAGAAGGACATGTGTAACTTTCTCATGATTCTCACCACTGCCACACGTAAGTTTTTTCTTGTGGTATGAATTATGTCCAGCTTTTCTCCTTATTTTTTTTGCACTCTGCAAGATGAAATTTTAACATGAGGTTAAGAATGTTGTGTGATGTCTAAATGCTCCTGATTTTTTTCTTTCTTTTCTTTTTTTGGTGCTGGGGTTGAACCCAGGGGCATTCTACCTCCAAGCTACACCCCCAGCCTTTTTTATTTTTATTTTTTGTCTTGAAACAGGGCCTGGATAAGTTGCTGAGAGTCTCATTGCATTACTGAGACTATCCTTGAACCTGCGATCCTCCTGTCTCAGGTTCCCAAGTATTGGGATTACAGGGGTGGGCTACCACATCCAACTAGATTTTTTTTTTTTAAAGACAAGTTTTCTCTATCTTGTCTTTGAGCTCAAGTGATTCTCCTGCCTCAGCCTACTGAGTAGCTGGAACTAACTACAGGGATGTACTACCATACCTGGCCTGAACTTTATATATATGTAGTTATTTTTTGGTGTCTAATAAAATTATATTTTCTTTCACCTAAAACTGCATATCAGATTTAAATGCCTTATTTAAAAATTTTACTTCATTGAGCTGGGCGTGGTGGTGCACACTTGTAATCCTAGGACTTGAGAGGCTGAAACAAGAGGATTTGGGGTTTGTGGCCAGCCTCAGCTACTTAGTGAGGCCCTCCGCAACTTAGTGAGACCATGTTTCAAAATAAAAAATAAAAATAGGGCTGAGGGTGTATCTCAGAGGTAGAATGCCCCTGAGTTCAATCCCCAGTACCGCAAAAAAAAAAAAAAACACCCAAAACCAAAAAACCTCATTGAACATGCATTTATATAAGCTCCTTAACACCACTTACATTTACATTAGTAATATCGGAATTCTCATTTTTAAAATACTGATTACTCATAATGCATTTTATTTAAAAATTTCTTTAATAGAACCAACCTTTAATGTCTCTTTTAAAGGGACACTTTAAAGACTTGGAAGAAGTTTTTTTCTTTGTGTTTTAAGATAATCAGAAACAATGTTTGCCAAAAGAATTTAGAGATGGTCAGTGTTATCAAGCTACTGATTGGTTAGTTGACTTACACTGTTGCCCTTCTACCTTATCAGGACCTATCAAGGCTGTGTGAGTACACTCTCCCTATGAAATTTTGTCAGATTGCCACTATAACACTTCAGACTCTCTCTTAGTTTGGGGAAGAAATAGATGATTACAACTTGGTATACTACTTTGGAAAGGTTACTGATTCCTAGTAGATTTTCATATTTAATGCTTCATGAACTTGGAATCAACAAGCACCTATGTGGAAATGGTAGATGGTGATAATACTTAGGTAATTTTTGAAGACTTGAACTCTACTATTATTTCAGTGGGATAGGTATATATCTCTTTCATTCCTAAGTTCTTTCATTTGCAAATTTAGGAATAATTAATATTTGACTTTCTTTGTTGCCACCTAGGAATATTATGAAATCAAATAAGAAAAACATCAGAAATTGTGGAAACTTTCAGGAAGAAAAATGGCTTGTGAATTAATTTATTCAAGAAGTATTTCTTGGCCGGGTGTGGTGGCGCACGCTTGTAATCCCAGTACTTGGGAGGCGGAGACCGGAGGATCCGGGTTCGCGGCTTGCCTCAGCTACTTAGTGAGGCCTCTGCAACTTCGTGAGACCCGGTTTCAAAATAAAGTATAAAAAATAGGGCTGGGGGTGTAGCTGGGAGGTAGAATGCCCCTGGGTTCAATCACCGGTACCACACACACAAAAAAAGAAGTATTTCTTTAGGGCCCCTCACTCCCCCCTGAAGTATTTTATAAAAGATGCTATGGAAAGTTTATATTACTTACCAAAGCAGTATTTATATATAATACTTAAATTTTTTATTGGTGATGTAATTTTTAAAAAATTGTTGTATGAGCCGGGCGTGGTGGCGCACGCTTGTAATCCCAGTACTTTGGGAGGCGGAGACCGGAGGATCCGAGTTCGCGGCCAACCTCATCGCGCATGCGCGGGCGCACATGATTTATCTCTCCTCTCTCCTCTCTCTCTCTCTCCCTCTCTCTCTCTCTCCCTCCCTCCCTCCCTCCCTGTCCTTCTCTCTCTCTCTCCCTAGTGAGGCCCTCTGCAACTTCGTGAGACCCGGTTTCAAAAATAAAGCATAAAAAAATAGGGCCGGGGGCATAGCGCGGAGGTAGAACGCCCCTGCGTTCAATCCCCGGTACCGCAAAAAAAAAAAATAAATAAATAAAATTGTTGTATGGAGCAGGGCATGGTGGTACATGCCTGTAATCCCAGTACTTGGGAGGCTGAGACAGGAGGATGACAGGTTCGAGGCCAGTCTTAGCAACTTAAGGAGACCCTCACCAATTTAGCAAGACTCTATTTCAAAATAAAAACTTGCTGGGCATGGTGATGCACACCTGTAATCTCACTACTTGGGAGGTTGACACAGGAGGATCGTAGGTTCGAGGCTAGTCTCAGAAACTTAGGGGGACCCTCAGCAACTTAGTGAGACCCTGTTTCAAAATAAAACAGAGCTGAAGGTCTAGCTCAGAGGTAGAATGTCCTTGAGTTCAATCCCCAGTAACCCCTTTCCCCCCAAAAATAAGGCTGTGGGTCTATCTCAGAAGTAGAATGCCCCTAGGTTCAATCCCTAGTATGTCCCTCAAAATTTTGTGTGCAAAGCTCTGTCTTATTTTATTTATGTGTGTGTTTGTGTGTGTATGTATGTGGTAATAGGTACTGAACCCAGGGGCATTTTCCCTCCAAGCTATACTCCCAGCCCTTTTTTTTTTCATTTTTTTTGTTTTGAAACAGGGTCTCACTATGTTGCTGAGAGTCTTGCTGCTTGTTGAGACTGTCCTTGAACCTGGGATCCTACTGTCTCAGCCTGCCAAGTACTGAGATTTCATGGATGTGCCACCACGCCTGGCTGTATACAAAGTACTTTAAGGTTTCTACTCATATTATAAAACTCATGCTCATGTGCGTGTGTGTCTGTGTGTCTGTCTCTAGCTCTCTGTCTCATATTTTCAGTCACTCTACTGCGTGATTTTTCTGTAGCCTAAAAACATACTCAAGTTCCCTTTTTTCTACTTAGGAAGAAAATTTAATATTCATTGTATCTCCTTCCTTTCTTCCCATTAACTTTTTAACCTACGGTAGTATGGCTTCCATTTCAACCATTCCCTTAAACTATTGTAACCACAAATCTAGAATACTTAGCTTACCAGAAAGTAAGGAAGTACTTAAAATGTGATAGGGTATGTCCAATGAACACAGCAAACAAATTAAAGAAGCTCTAAGTGGCCAAAGTGGGATAATTTGAACAACAAATAATTATACTATCAGGTTATGAATCATAGAATAAAATAAATGCCTATGAGTGAATATAAGTGAATAATTGAATTGATAAATAAATGAGAAGAGATTGTTCTTATTTACAGTAGAATTCCAAATGAAAATGTAGAAATAGCTGGGCATGGTGGCACATGCTTATAATCCCAGTCCTTGGGAGGCTGAGCCCGCAGGATCTGGGTTCACAGCCAGCCTCAGCTACTTAGTGAGGCCCTCTGCAACTTAGTGAGACCCTGTTTCAAAATAAAGAATAAAAAATAGGGCTGGGGGTGTAGCTCAGAGGTAGAATGCCCCTGGGTTCAATCCCTAGTATCACCCCCCCAAAAGCTGTGGAAGTAATGATGGAAATGGAAAAATTTCATTAGGTACTACCACAATAATAAGTATTGTAGGCAATAACCTCAGTGCAGGCCACAATTATTGGACAATGTGATAAATAGTATATTTGAGCCCGGCGTGGTGGCGCATGCTTGTAATCCCAGTACTTGGGAGGCTGACACAGGAGGATCGCAGGTTTGCGGCCAGCCTCAGCTACTTAGTGAGGCCCTCTGCAACTTAGTGAGACCCTGTTTCAAAATAAAGAATAAAAAATAGGGCTGGGGGTGTAGCTCAGAGGTAGAATGCCACTGGGTTCAATCCCCAGTTCTGCAAAAAAAAAAAAAGTATATTTGTATAGATTCAAAATATCTTCCCATTAGATATATATTAATTCTAAAAGAAGACATTCATAGTGGAGAATCATGGTAGACACTACTT
>PVJS01017721.1:0-35801 GCA_004027185.1 Glis glis
TTTATACTTTATTTTGAAACCGGGTCTCATGAAGTTGCAGAGGGCCTCACTAAGTAGAGAGAGAGAGAGAGAGAGAGAGAGAGAGACAGGCAGAGAGTGAGAGAGAGAGACCTGAGGCTGGCCGTGAACCCAGATCCTCCGGTCTCCACCTCCCAAAGTACTGAGATTACAAGCGTGCGCCACCACGCCTGGCTAATGTACTGACATTTCTAATATTCGTGTGTGTGTATCTGATATTTGTTTTTTTGTGGTTTTTTTTGCGGTACCGGGGATTGAACCCAGGGGCATTCTACCTCCACGCTACGCCCCCAGCCCTATTTTTTATGCTTTATTTTGAAACCGGGTCTCACAAAGTTGCGGAGGGCCTCACTAGGGAGAAAGAGAGAGAGAGAGAGAGAGAGACAGGGAGAGAGAGAGCGAGAACTGAGGTTGGCCGCGAACCCGGATCCTCCGGTCTCCGCCTCCCAAAGTACTGGGATTACAAGCGTGCGCCACCACGCCCGGCTTTGATATTTGTATATATAATTTTTTTTTTTGTGTGGTACTGGGGATTGAATGCAGGGGCATTCTACCTCCGCGCTACACCCCCGGCCATATTTTTTATACTTTAGTTAGAAATCGGGTCTCACGAAGTTGCGGAGGGCCTCACTAAGTACAGAGAGAGAGACAGAGAGAGAGAGAGAGAGAGCGCTGAGGTTGGCCGTGAACCCGGATCCTCTGGTCTCTGCCTCCCAAAGTACTGGGATTACAAGCGTGCGCCACCATACCTGGCTTGTATATATCATTTTTAAAATTGTTTTTCTCTTAAGCCTTTTTTCTTTCTTCCCTTTTTTTTTTTTGTGGTACCAGGGATTGAATTCAGGGGCACTCTACCTCCAAGCTCCATCCCCAGCCCTATTTTTTATCCTTTATTTTGAAACAGGATCTCACTAAGTTGTGGAGGGCCTCACTAAGTAGCTGAGGCTGGCCACGAACGCGGATCCTCCTGTCTCAGCCTCCCAAGTACTGGGATTACAAGCGTGCGCCCCCATGCCCAGCTGAAAGGTCACTTATACCTCATGATTCCCAAAACTGAACTGTAAGCCCTAACCTTCCTGACTTCGGTTCTAGAATCTCTACCACCTGCTGGATAGCTTCATGTGTCCCATAAATACACAACATACAGTCTAAATCATATATATTATTTCTTAACTTCTACCCTTCAAATTAAGTTTATTCAATCACAAGTAATTTTTTTCTGAAGGAGTTGGCATATGAATTTTTTCTTTTTTGTGGTACTAGGGATTGAACCCAGGGGAGTTCTACCTTTGAGCTATATTCCCAGCTGATAAACTTTTTATTTTGAAACAGGGTCTCACTAGGTTGCTGAGGGCCTCGCTAAGTTGCTGAAGCTGGCTGCAAACCTGAAATCCTCCTGTCTCAGATGAATTTTTGTTTGTACCAAACAAAATAATAGAACATGAAGTCAGTATGATGTTAACATAATGTACACAAAGTTTGAAGTTAAAAAGAGGACTTACTGGTTCTCTGCCTCTTTTTAAATTTGCCATGTGCAAGTTTCTTCACCTCTTTGAAGTATATACTATCGCCTACCTTAGCTACTCAAAAATTCTGTATAAAATGTCTAACACAGTGACACATAGGAGAGAGAGAATGGTAAGGGGCTAAGAACTAGGCCATGAATTTGAATCTAGTTGTTTGAATTTCACACCTCTTACTAGTTACGTGATGTCTGTAAATTGGGAATTAAAAAAAGCCCTCGTTGTAAAAATTGAAGTATCGAGTATGTACTTAGCACCTAATAAATGCTCAATATATCTTTAACATCATTATTATTTATCAATGAATGTTATTTTATATCCTACCTATGCTCTTGTGGGGGGGATGCTGGGAATGGAAATCAGGAACATTCTGTCTCTGAGCTATAGCCCCCCTTTTATTTATTTATGTATTTATTTATTTAGACACAGAGTCTTACTAGGTTGCTGAGTCTTGCCAAGATGCTGAGGCTGGCCTTGAACCTGGGATCCTCCTGTCTCAGCCTCCCAAACACTGGGATTACAGGCCACTACAGCACAATTTCCCTTTTTTAATAAAGTAGTGCTTTGGGGGAAAAGAAAATAATGAAATAATATAGTAGATCATAGTTGTTTATTCCAAAATAAATCATTTCAAATTATGGGAGACCAGTGGATATAGAATTTTTTTAAAAAATGATCTTTAAGCCGGGCGTGGTGGCGCATGCTTGTAATCCCAGTACTTGGGAGGCTGAGACAGGAAGATTGCAGGTTTGAGGCCAGCCTTAGCAACTTAGTGAGTCCCCCTCATCCCCGCAACTTAGTGAGACCCTGTCTCAAAACAAAAATAAAATAGGGCTGGGGGTGTAGCCTAGAGGTGTACCCCAGTACCACCGAAAAAAAAAAAGGTCTTTAAGTCGGGCGTGGTGGCACACACCTGTTTGAGGACAGCCTCAGCAAGTAGTGAGACTCTCATCAATCTAGTGAGACCCTGTTTCAAAATAAAAATAAAATAGGACTGGGGATGTAGCTCGGAGGTAGAATGCCCCTGGGTTCAATCCCCAGTACCAAAAACAAAACAAAAGTCTTTAGCACTAAACTCAGGTAGAATAAGACTGAACTCCATCAATAGAGACTGTCAACTCCCTCTGTCGACATTAATTCACGTGTTTTCTTTTAAATGATAATGAATAACTCTTTGGCTCTATAGGTAACAAAACCAAACAGTAATTCTAGAAACCGAAATGGAGTTAAGATGAGACATAAAGGGGAGGGCACTTACTTAATTCAGTAGGTCTCAAACTTAAGTATGCATAAGAATCACCTAGGAAACTTGTGTAAAATACTTACTGACTTCCAGGTCTCATCCCATGATTCCGATCCATCAGTCTGGAAGAGGGCCCAGAAAGGCCATTTTTTTTTTTTTTTTTTTTTTTGCGGTACCAGGGATTGAACCCAGGGGCATTCTACCTCCGAGCTACACCCCAGCCCTATTTTCTATTCTTTATTTTGAAACAGGGTCTCACTAAGTTGCGGAGGCCTCACTAAGTAGCTGAGGCTGGCTGCGAACCCGGATCCTCTGGTGTCGGCCTCCCAAGTACTGGGATTACAAGCGTGCGCCACCACGCCTGGCTCAGAAAGGCCATATTTTAACAAGAACTTTGAGGTGCTTCTACGGTCCATTGTTTCCCCATCAAATGCCGGAAAATGCTAAAGGGCTTAAGAGCTGTATGTACTCCAAGAAAAATGGAAAAAGAACAGCATGAAATATGTTTATATTGCTTGCTTTGAATTTGGTATTGCCATTCAAACTTGGCAGTTGTAAGGAAATGGCTGCCCTTTAATAGTTAGACTGAGGATTGGACACATTCAATCTGGAACAAAGAACTGATAAATATGATCTGTCTAGTTTGATGCCCATCATCTAAGGTTCACCTAGAACTTCCCTGCCCAGATAGTATAAAATCACTGTGTAGGCCAATGACTCTGATAATAATGGCTCTGGGGCTGGTGTATAGCTCAGGGGCAGCATGCTTACCTAGCATGTGTGAGGCCTTCAACCCCAGCACCACCACCAAAAAGAATAATAATCATAATTTAGGTTATTTATTCTTTTTTTCCTCTAGTTTGGTTCAATGCTATATTTAAAATGCTACTTAAGGGCTAGGGATGTAGTTCAGTGGCATAGTACTTGCCTAACATACAGGAGGCAATTTAGTGAGACCCTATTTCAAAATAAAAAAAATAAAATAGGGCTGGGCATGGTGGCGCACGCTTGTAATTCCAGTACTTGGGAGGCAAAGACCGGAGGATCTGGGTTCACGGCCAGCCTCAGCTACTTAGTGAGGCCTCCGCAACTTCGTGAGACTCGGTTTCAAAATAAAGTATAAAAAAATAGGGCCGGGGGTGTAGCTCGGAGGTAGAACGCCCCTGGGTTCAATCCCCAGTACCAGAAAAAAAATAAATAAATAAAATAAAATAGGACTAGGGGTGTAGCTCAAAGATAGAATGGCCCTGGGTTCCATTCCCAGTAAAACACACATATACACACACACACATTAAAATTCTATTTTGTTTTTATCTATAGAACATAAAGGAAACTACAATTTATTGAGATATTAAAGTTAAAGCAGGGTGCCAACAGGCTAGAGCTCTAATCTTAAATCTGCTACTAATTAGCCATGTGACACTGAACAAGACACCTGTCTGGGCCTCACCTTCCTCTTGTGTAAATGGAGAGGTTACAATAGCCTAGTGTTTTTCTAACTGCAGGTCACAATTAGTGAGTTGCAAAATCAATTTTAGTGGCCAGAACCAGCATGTTTGTTTGTTTGCAGTACTGGGGAATGAACCTGGGGCCTCCCACATGCTAGGCGAGTGCTCTACCACTGAATCACATCTCCAGCCCCTATTTAATGAGAAAAAAAAAAAAAGCATGCAACAGAAAAGTCAGAGTGCATCACACATACTATAGTTAAATATTATTATTTTTTTAGGTGTGGCACTAGAGACTGAACCCAAGAGCATTCTACCTCTACCTCTGAGCTATACCCAGCCCTTGTGTGTGTGTGTGTGTGTGTGTGTGTGTGTGTGTGTTTTACTGGGGATTGAACCCAGGGGCAATCTCAGCTACACCCCCAGTTCTATATTATTCTTTTCTTTTCTTTTCTTTTCTTTTCTTTTCTTTTCTTTTCTTTTCTTTTCTTTTATTTATTTATTTTTTTTGCGGTACCGGGGATTGAACGCAGGGGTATTCTACCTCCGTGCTACGCCCCCGGCCCTATTTTTTATACTTTATTTTGAAACCGGGTCTCACGAAGTTGCGGAGGGCCTCACTAAGGAGAGAGAGAGAGAGAAAGAGAGACAGGGAGAGAGAGAGTGAGAGAGCTGAGGCTGGCCGTGAACCGGGATCCTCCAGTCTCCGCCTCCCAAAGTACTGGGATTACAAGTTTGCGCCACCACGCCCGGCTCCCGGCCCTATTTTTTTATGCTTTATTTTGAAACCAGGTCTTACGAAGTTGCGGAGGGCCTCACTAGGTAGAGAGAGAGAGAGAGAGAGAGACGGGGGAGGGAGGGAGAGAGAGAGAGCTGAGGCTGGCCTCGAACCCAGATCCTCCGGTCTTGGCCTCCCAAAGTACGGGGATTACAAGCGTGCGCCACCACGCCCGGCCCATTATTCTTTTATTTTAAAATAGAGTTTCGTTAAATTGCCAAGGCTGGCCTCAAACCTGCAATCCTCCTATCTCAGCCTCCCAAGTACTGGATTTACAGGCATGCGCTTCCAAGGCAGGCTTTAGTTAAATATTCTTTTCTAAAACTTTTGTTTTAATTATTTGTGTGTCTATAAACTAGACAGGAATGTAAACTATTTCTTAGTGTGTGGTATGTTTAAGAGAACTAGGCCGGGCGTGGTGGTGCATGCTTGTAATCCCAGTACTTGGGAGGCAGAGACCAGAGGATCTGGGTTCGCGGACAATCTCAGCTACTTAGTGAGGCCCTCCGCAACTTTGTTAGACCCGGTTTCAAAATAAAGGATAAAAAATAGGGCCGGGGGTGTAGCTCGGAGGTAGAACCCCTCTGGGTTCAATCCCCAGTACCGCAAAAAAAAAAAAAGAGAACTATAGTTTTGTTGGGGGGGGGGACTGGGGTTGTATCCAAGGGTATTCTACCTCTGAGCTACACCCCCAGCTCTATTTCTTTTTCTTTTTCTTTTCTGTCGTACTGGGGATTGAACCCAGGGGCATTCTACCTCTGAGCTACACCCCACAGCCCTATTTTTTAGTTTTATTTTGAAACGGTCACCCTAGGTTGATGAGTCTCACTACTTGCTGAGGCTGTCCTCGAACCTGCCATCCTCCTATCTCAGCCTCCCAAGTACTAGGATTACAGACCACAATTTAAAAGTTTTACATCTTGAATTAGGTCAGTGCTTCAGCAGCCATGCTGGAATCCATCAGCATCCTTCCTGTATCCCACACCTCCACCTTTCTTCACACCTCCCCCTTCTCTTTGGAGAGCCTCTCTTTCACAGGTCTCAATAGGAGTGCCAAACCAGTCACACAGAAATATTTAAGGAATAGAAGTCCCTGTCTGCTCTTGTCTACCCCTTCCCCCATGCCAATTCTACTTCTCAAAAACAACCTCTATCACAGTTTGGAGTATAAATTTTCTGATATGTCCTAAATAATAATAATAATACTAGCAAATGCATAGCACTATGTGTCAGTCACTATTCTCAGCACTTACAAAATGTTCTCATTTTATCTTTGCAACAACTCATGAGGTAGATATCATTATGATGCCTATTTTACAGATGATAAAACTGAGCTGGATGTGGTAGCACACTCCTGTAATACCCAGTATTTGGGAGGCTGAAGCAGGAAGATCACAGGTTTGATGCCAGTCTCAGCAATTTAGCGATACCCTCAGCAACTTAGTGAGACTCTGTTTCAAAATGAAAACATAGCTGAGATAGGAAGATAACAGGTTCTTGGCTAGCCTCAGGAACTTGGTGAGGCCCCTTGCAACTTAGTGAGCTCAGAGGTAGAATGCCCCTGGGTTCAATCCAGTACCAGAGAGAGAGAGAGAGAGAGAGAGAGAAAGAGAGAGAGAGAGAAAACTGAACCACAGAGAAGTTAACACATATCTCACATACATAAACACACACATTAAAAAAAATATATAGCCGGGTGTGGTGGCGCATACTTGTAATCCCAGTACTTGGGAGGCTGAGACTGGAGGATCCGGGTTCGCGGCCAGCCTCAGCTACTTAGTGAGGCCCTCTACAACTTAGTGAGACCCTGTTTCAAAATAAAGAATAAAAAATAGGGCTGGGGGTGTAGCCCAGAGGTAGAATGCCCCTAGGTTCAATTCCCAGTACCACACACACACACACACAAAAAAAAATACAAAGCTTTTACCAGGTGCAGTGGTGCATACCTGTAATCCCAGTACTCTGGAGGCTAAGAGAGAAGGATCGTAGTTCCAAGGCCAGCCTCAGCAATTTAGGGAGACCTTATTTCAAAATTAAAAAGGATGGGGTGTATAGCTTAGAGGTAAACTACCCCTGGATTCAATCCCCAGTACAAACATGCAAAAACCAAAAACCAAACTCTGAAAACAAAAACAAACAACCCCAAAGATTTTATGTTAATGTGTTATTCAGCAATTATTTATTTCCTCTTGGACATCTTTCCACTTCAGGACATAAAGATCTCAATCTTTCTGTACCACATAATATTATACTCTCTAATATTTGATAACTTATTTAACCAGCCCCTGTCCATGAACATTTAGGTTGCTTTGGGTTCTTCATCATTATGAACAAGACTGCAGTGAATGTGTTTGTACTAGAGCCTACTTTGAGGTGTATATCTATGGTATAAATTCATAGAAGCAGCATTTCTAGTTCAAAAGGCTTAAGCATTAAAAATTTTAATAGGGCCGGGCATGGTGGCGCACGCTTGTAATCCCAGTACTTTGGGAGGCGGAGACCGGAGGATCCGGGTTCGCGGCCAGCCTCAGCTCTCTCTCTCTCTCTCTCTCTCTGTCTCTCTCTCTCTCTATTTAGTGAGGCCCTCCACAACTTCGTGAGACCCGGTTTCAAAATAAAGTATAAAAAATAGGGCCGGGGGCGTAGCGCGGAGGTAGAACGCCCGTGTTCAATCCCCGGTACCGCAAAAAAAAAAAAATTTTAATAGACATTCCCAAATTTCCCTCAGAAAAAGTTGCTTTGATTTACACATATATTTGAACAATTAGCTATATAAGAAAGTTTACAATATTATTTTTATTTTTTCCAACCTGACAGAAGTAAGAAACATGGTACATTATTTCATTAGTTTTCATTCCTTTAACCATGCGTGAGGTTGAGCATATTTCAAATGTGTATTGGCCACCCAATACATTTCTTTTTGAAACTACATTTATTTTTTAAATGTCATGTATAAATTGTTTATTATCGCTCAACTTAATTACTCTTTTTAATTGCACAAGGACTTTCTGAATATCATGTGTAACTCCTTGTACAATGAAAATTGCCTCTCATAGCAGCTGTCCTTTCCTGGTATCTGATTCTTATCCAGATCTCATTAATATTCTGTCCAAAGAATATGGTGCTTGCCTGTAAAGACGAGAGCCTTGTTTCTGCAGAAACGAGGTAGGTGCCTTTTGTGAGGGCACCTGCCCGACTGCTCGTTAGTATTCCCTCCAGAACACAGCCTGCGAGAAGCCGGACTGACCAGCCAGCAGGGAGAGAAGGTCACTGCTTGGGGTTGTGCTTCTTCAGCTGCCCACTGCTAGCCAGTCTCACGCTTCCAAGTCCCCTATGATTCCAATGCAAAAAGAGCTTTGGGAGTTCAGTTCTGCTTGCCCACAGGGTTATTAGGCCAGAGCAGGGAGGCAGACACAGACCCCAATTGGCCACCACCTAGACAGACGATATCAGAATCAGGTAAAAATCTGAGTGTCTTTAGTATAAGCATGGAGATTGGTTATTAAGCACTGGCCATATGCCTGGTGCTGTATATATTTATCTTATTCCATTTGATCTCACTCACTTAATCCGCATGCTACCATGAAGCAAATATGATTATTCGCATCTTACAGAGGAAGAAACTGAGGTTCAGAGACGTTAAGTAACTTGCTCAAGGTCACACAGCTAGAAAGTGGTAGAACCAGGATTTGAAACAGTCTGTCAGACTAATGTTCATGCTCTAACAACATACTGCAAACCATATCTAGGAGTGATTGGGTCCAGTCTTTTTTTTTAGAGTCTCAAAACTAGAAATGCTAAGGGCTAGGCCAGAGGTCCCAGTCTGGTTCACATCTACCTACTCTGCCTAAGGTTCCTTTCAGCTCAGGCCGACACAAGTCTACCACTTATTTGCTGGGTAGCATTAGGAAAATCCCCTAAACTTCAATCTCAGCATCTCTGAATTGTATCTCATTGCTAAATAAGTACTTAATAAATAATGGTAGTAGCAGTGGTAATAAAAATACCTAGGCAGGAGTGGTGGTGCACACTTGTAATCCCAGTACTTGGGAGGCTGAGACAGGAGGATCGCAGGTTCACGGCCAGCCTCAGCTACTTAGTGAGGCCCTCTGTAACTTAGTGAGACCCTGTTTCAGAATAAAAAAATAGGGCTGGGGGTGTAGCTCAGAGGTAGAATGCCCCTGGGTTCAATCCCCAGTACCACAAAACACAAATAAATAAATAAATAAAAATAAAAATACCTCACATTTATCAAACATTTATTTCCCATGTGTCAAGTAATTCTGTTTCCTATACATAAACTAATCCTCACAGTAAAACACTCAGAAATATATATATTTGTGTGTGTGTGTGTGTGTGTGTGTGTGTGTGTGTGTATGTGTGTGTGTGTGTGTTACTGGGGAGTGAACCCACGGGCATTCTACCTCCAAGCTACATTCCCAGCCCTATTTTATTTTTATTTTGAAACAGGGTCTTGCTAGGTTGATGAGAGTCTCACTACTTCCTGAGGCTGTCCTCAAACCTGCGATCCTCCTGTCTTAGCTTCCCAAGTACTGGGATTACAGGCGTGAGCCACTGCACCCAGCTCAGAAATAATATTATTATACCACTTTATTTAAGTGTTTTTGCTGAATAATATTCCAGTACAGAAACTGAGGCCCAGAGAGGTTAAATAAATGTGGGCCCTTATTCTTTTGTAGGAGGTTAGGCTGGAAACAAAAGGACCTCCAGTACAGACAGTAAAACAGAAAAGCAGTTCTAGTGTGCATGAGAATCCCTAATGTCACCTTTGAGGAACTGGTAGTTACTACCAGGAACACCATACCTGCTCAAAACCGTGACACCATTTCTCTGCACCAGAAAGTCTAAATCTGTCAAATTATACCTTGTAAGTGCCACATTTCAGGTGTTAGCAACACCTCTAAAGAACTCTCAGTTGTAGATAATACTATAACTATCACCTTCCTGCATGGTCTCTATTACTTTATTCACTCATTTGAATATCTTACCCTCTTGCACTTTTGAAACCCACTTAGCTTTTTATATAATTGTAGTAATCTTCTCAAATCTTATTGGAAAAATAAAATTATAATTACAGCCTTTAAAAACTGAGTTTGGGAGGGGCTGGGTGTGGTGGCGCACGGTTGTAATCCCAGTACTTGGGAGGCTGAGACAGGAGGATCTGGGTTCGCGGCCAGCCTCAGCTACTTAGTGAGGCCCTCCGCAACTTCGTGAGACCCGGTTTCAAAATAAAGTATAAAAAATAGGGCCGGGGGTGTAGCTTGGAGGTAGAATGCCCCTGGGTTCAATCCCCAGTACCGGAATGAGTTTGGTCTAAAATTTGTAGGTCATGAAGAACACGCAAGAACATTTCTAATCTTCCTTTTGTTTTCTTAAATCAAAGAATTATCAGCTCTAATCTAACTCTACCTCTCTCCCAAATAACCTAATTTGTTTTTTATCCATTTGGTTCCTCTCTGCCTATGCCCTCCCATTGATAATTAACTCATTGTAAAAGCAAACATAATCCAATGGAGATTTTTTTTCCAGGAGTTTTTTTTACACATAGTAAGGAAAATCTCTTTCATTAGATAGAAAAACAGATCATTATGTCAGTAACTTCAAATTTAAGGTGAAATGTATATAAAAGCATAGTTAATTAAAAAAAGAATGTGGAAATTTGTAGTTGACCAAGGCTATTATATAAAGCATAGATTTTCTCAACATATGTTTCTCCTTTAACTTTTGTAACATTCTGTAATTCTTTTTTTTTTTTTTTTTTGCAGTACCGGGGATTGAACCCAGGGCATTCTACCTCCAAGCTATACCCCCAGCCCTATTTTTTATTCTTTTTCTTTTGAAACAGGGTCTTGCTAAGTTGCGGAGGGCCTCACTAAGTAGCTGAGGCTGGCTGCCAACCCGGATCCTCCTGTCTCAGCCTCCCAAATCCTGGGATTACAAGCGTGCGCCACCAAGCCGGGCAACTTTTGTAACATTCTGAATTTTAACTTTAGATGCATCAAATATCACTGCTGAATAAAGAGTAGGGAAAATATCTGTTTTATGAATGAAAGACAGTGCTATTACTTGGTTGCTACATATCTCAACAAAGGCCCACCTAGATTAACTGAATATCTGCCTACATGCTCTCAGGTCTTGCCAATTCCATGCTTAATTAAGAAAAAGTAGCTAATTAAAGAATGGTCTTTATGGTGCTAAAGCAGAAGAAATATATACACTTATTTTAGGAAGGTTGCTTCTGTAAAGATATAACCTTCTTGTACCAGTTTTTGTCTTTAATAATTAATCAGGTGTTCTCCAAACACAGGGCTTCTTAGTTTCACTCTTGGCCATTTCCAGGAAGAGCCTGGCTTCCATTCTTTTTATCTGAAATTTTAGATGATGTGTTTTTTTCAGGGCTTGCTCAATCTGAAGAGCCAGTCCAGATCCTTTTAAGCAATTCCTTCAAGCAGGAGAATTAAAACAGGTTTACTGAAAAGTGACTCTTCTAGAGGCAAGTTCTCTAATCTTTCCTTTCTGCAAAAAATCTGAGAAGCTAACATAGAATAATGCTTTCATCAAGGACAAGTAGAGCTGAGGCTGTTCATGTAATGCATTACCAAATTACACAGCTACAGAAGTATAAAGTTTTGTTATTTATTTGCACCAATGCTATGCATCTTATTTCCTAAGGGTTGGTTACAAACATATTAATGTTAATGTTTTAATTGAATTTTAATGCTTTCCTGAAGCTGTTGCTGAAAATCTAATCAATCAGTACATTGTCCTCTTTACGGGCATGGAGTAAGTATAAGAAAAATAATTCCATCTTTTCTTGAGGATTCTAGAGAACTTTCTTTTTTTCTCCCAGAGAAGGAAATAAGAAGAAAACTGCTGGTTGCTTAAGTAGTCAGTTGGATTCTAGTTTTGCTAAATTTACTTTTAAAAATGTAATGAGAACTGATAGAATAGTGTCCAGCAGTAACAATTCTGGAAGTAGATGCCTACAGTGGTAGTAAAACAGTGGCCTGGATCCCGGGAACACCTTGGAAAACCTGCGCTCAGAACTGAATCCTGGCTGTCACCATACCCAAACCTTTGTCCTACTACCTTCAGAAATCCTTGGAGACTGCCACCTGATCTGAACCCAGATGGAACTACCTCAGCTGTTATCCATTAAAAAAACAAACAAACACTTTGGGCTGCAAACCAAAATAAAGCTTGCTAAAATGAGAAGTCTACCTTTAAGGCTTATTCATTCATTCAACAAATCTTTATTGAGCTCTTACCATGTGTTGGGCAGTGCTCTAAGTGCTCAGGCTACAACATTAACAAAGGCAGACAAGGTCTCTGCTCTCATGCAATTTCCATTCTACTGGGGAAACAGGACAATTAAAGACCTATTAGTGCTATAAAGGAAATTTAAAAAAAAAGAGTAACTGTAGTGCTAGTAGGAGGGGGCACCTACATCAGATAATGGTTAGGGGAGGCCTCTTCTGGTGAATAATATTTGAGCTGAAACCTCAATGAGGGAAGGATATAGGCAGCCAGCCAGGTGCAGAGAAGAGATGAGGGAGTTTTCCAGGCAGAGGAAATGCAAATGCAAAGGCCTGAGGCAGGAATAATATGAATAAATAGTGAGTAAAGAGAGAATTATGAGATGACATGAAGATGAGTGGCAGCCAGATTAAACAAGGACTTTTTTGGGGGTTTTTTGGTGATACTGGGGATTGAACTCAGGGGCATCCTACCTCTGAGCTATGCCCCCCAGTCCTATTTTATTTTTATTTTGAAACAGGGTCTCACTAGGTTGATGAGAGTCTGTCCTTGAACCTATGATCCTCCTGTGTCAGCCTCCCAAGTACTGGGATTACAGGGGAGCGCCACCATGCCTGGTTTAAACAAGGATTTATAAACAATGGTAAAGGATTTTATCTTAAGGGTGATGTAAAGTCAAGGTTGTTATATAATAGTGAGTGTGCAAGATCTGATATATTTCATACACTGTATTTAATCACTCACTATGCATAATGGGTACAAAATGAAAGGTGGTTCTTTTTTATATTTATTTATTCATTATTTATTTATTTATTTATTTATTTTGCGGTACCAGGGATTGAATCCAGGAGCATTCTACCTCTGAGCTACACCCCTGGCCCTATTTTTTATCCTTTATTTTGAAACCGGGTCTCACAAAGTTGCAGAAGGCCTCACTAAGTAGCTGAGGCTGGCCGCGAACCCGGATCCTCCGGTCTCTGCCTCCTAAGTACTGGGATTACAAGCATGCGCCACCATGCCGGGCTATTCATTTATTTTTATTTTATTTGGTACTAGGGATTGAACTGAGCTACACCCCAGCACTTTTTAAAAATTTTTTATTTGTTTTTTTTTTTGTGGTACCAGGGATTGAACCCAGGGGCATTCTATCTCCGAGCTACACCCCCGGCCCTATTTTTTATACTTTGTTTTGAAACCGGGTCTCACGAAGTTGCGGAGGGCCTCACTAAGTAGCTGAGGCTGGCCACGAACCCGGATCCTCCGGTCTCCGCCTCCCAAGTACTGGGATTACAAGCATGCACCACCATGCCTGGCTCAAAATTTTTTTATTTTGAAACAGGGTCTCGCTAAATTATTGAAGCTGGCCTTGAACCGGAGATCCTCCTGTCTCATTCTCCTAGTACTAGGATTACAGGAATGCACCACCATGCCTGGCTAGAAAGTTGCTTATAATCTCACAAGAAAGCAATAATTCATTAGTTTTGACACTGTTAAGAAATGAAATAAAAATAAAGTGCTAAGTGAAGACGGGAGAAGCAGCCACTAATTCAATAAGAGAAATTAGAAATTGCTTTATTTTGCCGGGCGTGGTGGCGCATGCTTGTAATCCCAGTACTTTGGGAGGCGGAGACCAGAGGATCCCAGTTCGCGGCCAGCCTCAGCTCTCTCTCTCTCTCTCTCTCTGTCTCTCTCTCTCTCTCTCTCTCTCTCCTTAGCAAGGCCCTCTGCAACTTCGTGAGACCTGGTTTCAAAATAAAGTATAAAAAATAGGGCCAGGGGTGTAGCGCAGAGGTAGAACACCCGGTACCGCAAAAAAAAAAAAAAGCTTTATTTTTTTTTAAAGTCACATTTTATTTGGGCTCTTAAGGAACAGGGGTTCAATGGGAGTGAAGCAGGAGGAGGAGCCTGAGGCTGTGGGAACTGCCTGAGCAAAGGCACAGAGGCAGGAAAGGTCAGGGTGGGTCCAGGAAATAGTGAGTCATTGTATGGCAATAGTGCCAGGAGAGTGGGTCCAGTTAGGAGATAAGCCTGCAAAAATAGCTGGGGGGGGGGCTGAATCTTGAAGGGCAGACACAGAAATTTAGACTTAACTTATTGGCATTGGTTCACTTTAAGTGTGCATGTGAATCTTTTTTTTTTTTTTTTGCGGTACTGGGGATTGAACCCAGAGGCATTCTACCTCCAAGCTACACCCCCACCCCTATTTTTTATTCTTTATTTTGAAACAAGGTCTCACTAAGTTGCAGAGGGCCTCACTAAGTAGCTGAGGCTGGCTGCGAACCTGCAATCCTCCTATCTCAGCCTCCCAAGTACTGGGATTACAAGCATGCGCCACCATGCCTGGCTCATATGAATCTCTTGAAGTAGTTGTTAAAACTTCAGATTCAGCTGGTATTGGTGGCACACACTTGTAATCCCAGTACTTGGGAGGCTGAGACAGGAGGATTGCAGGTTCAAGGACAACCTCAGCAAGTAGTGAGACTCTCATCAACCTAGCAAGAACCTGTTTCAAAATAAATATAAAATAGGGCTGGGGGTGTAGCTCAGAGGTAGAATGCCCCCGGGTTCAATCCCCAGTACCTCAAAAAATAAAAAAGAAAATCAGTGCTCAGAGTCAGGAACAGTGGTGCATGCTATAATCCTACTACTAGGGAGGCTGAGACAGGTGGATCACAGGTTTGAGGCCAGCTTCAGCAATTTAGCGAGACCCTCAGTGACTTAGTGAGATCCTGTTTCAAAAACAAAAATAAAAAGGAGGCCGGGCGTGGTGGCGCACGCTTGTAATCCCAGTACTTGGGAGGCGGAGACCGGAGGATCCTAGTTCGTGGCCAGCCTCAGCTGCTTAGTGAGGCCCTCCGCAACTTCGTGAGACCCGGTTTCCAAATAAAGTATAAAAAATAGGGCTGGGGGTGTAGCTTGGAGGTAGAAAGCCCCTGGGTTCAATCCCAAGGAAGGAAGGAAGGAAGGAGAAAGTAAAACTTTAAGAATTAGAATAAAATGAAAGTGAGTATTTACCTATCATCTGATGATGAAGGCTTTGTAAACATAAAAGTAACCAAAGATTTCTCAAATAAAAATGTCTATAAATAAGTAATAATATACCATATGCAAAACTAACAGGCAAACAACGGGTTAAATAATTGACCATAGGACAAAGATTTAACATTCTTAAAAATGAAGAGCTACGAAGCCAGGCATGGTGGCGCACGCTTGTAATTCCAGTACTTGGGAGCTGAGACAGGAGGATCACAGGTTCACGGCCAGCCTCAGCTACTTAGTGAGGCCCTCCACAACTTCGTGAGACTCAGTTTCAAAATAAAATAAGAAATAGGGCTGGGGGTGTAGCTTGGAGGTAGAATGCCCCTGGGTTCAATCCCCAGTACCACAAAAAAGAAGAGCTACAAATCACAAAGAAACACACTAAAAACAGTTTCTGTATGGAATAGTGGGAGTTGTTAAATTACTTAGCAGGGCAACAACATGCACCCTCTTGTCATAAAATGAGGCCTGCTTCACAGCAACTAGAGATGATGGGTTGTGTAGTATCATCTGCAGGGTTCTTCTGACTTATTTTTCCAGGTTCCCAAGTATCAGTCTATGAGAGTACCTAAAAAATATTTACCACACCAATCTTTTTTTGTGTGTGTGTATGTGTGTGTGTGTGTGTGTGTGTGTGTGTGTGTGTGTGTGGTACTGGGGATTGAACCCAGGGTTATTCTACCTCCAAGCTACATCCCTAGCTCTTTTATTTATTTATTTTGCGATACTGGGAATTGAACCCAGGGGCATTCTACCTCCGAGCTACACCCCCAGCCCTATTTTTTATTCTTTATTTTGAAACAGGGTCTCACTAAGTTGCAGAGGGCCTCACTAAGTAGCTGAGGCTGGCCGCAAACCCGGATCCTCTGGTCTCAGCCTCCCAAGTACTGGGATTACAAGCGTGTGCCACCGCACCCGGCTCTTATTTTTTATTTTGAAACAGGGTCTCCCTAAATTACTGAGGCTGGTCTCAAACCTACAATCCTTCTGTCTCAGCCTCCCAAGAACTGGGATTATAAGCATGTGCCACCACACCCATCTTACACCAGTATTTTTTACTTCTACTGTCCTGAAAGTTTAAGGACTAAAACAAACTAAAATGCCCCCCAGGCTCTATGAAGCCTTGCTACTCCAGTGGAAACTGCCTTGACTGCATTCTGGCTTTCTCAGGCTCTAGACACCTAAAACTGGGGAAGGGTCAGGCACAGGACAAGTAATTCCAGAATTTCTTGTGAACCGTAGCTCTAAAGTCATCTTTTTTGTTTTTGGTGGTACTGGGGATTGAACCCAGGGGCATTCTACCTCTGAACTACATCCCCAGCCCTATTTTTTAATTCTTTATTTTGAAAAAGGGTCTCACTAAGTTGCGGAGGGCCTCACTAAGTAACTGAGGCTGGTCACGAACCCAGATCCTCCAGTCTCAGCCTCCCAAGTACTGGGATTACAAGCATGTGCCACCACACCAGGCTCTAAAGTCATCTTTTTTTTCTTTTTTTTTTTTTTGTGGTACCTGGGATTGAACCCAGGGGCGTTATACCTCTGAGCTACACCCCCGGCCCTATTTTTTATACTTTATTTTGAAGCCAGGTCTCACAAAGTTGTGGAGGGTCTCACTAAGTAGCTGAGGCTGGCCACGAACCCTGTTCCTTCTGTCTCAGCCTCCCAATTACTGGGATTACAAGCATGTGCCACCACGTGGACTTTGGGATCAACAGCCCAAATCTCTCATTTTGTAGAGGAGGGACTGGTTACAGAGGAGGCTCTAAGTCAATGAATGACTTGTGCAAGATCACCTAACTGGCTGCTGACCTCACCAAGTTGGGCTTCCCCTGAAGCAGCACCCTTTCCACTCTATAGTGTTGCCGCATTGATCACATCTCTGGCCCTTTAGAGCATTGATAACACCACCACTTCAATTTCTGAACACTTCCCACTTTATCACTTCATGCATTGAATTTTGTCTATTAAAAAATAAATAAGCCGGGCGAGGTGGCGCACGCTTGTAATCCCAGTACTTAGGAGGTGGAGACCAGAGGATCCGGGTTCGCGGCCAGCCTCAGCTACTTAGTGAGGCCCTCCGCAACTTAGTGAGACCCGGTTTCAAAATAGAAGATAAAAAATAGGGCTGGGGGTGTAACTCAGAGGTAGAATGTCCCTGGGTTCAATCCCCAGTACTGCAAAATAAATAAATAAAATAAATGAATAAATAAATAAATAAATAAATAAGCGGGGTGTGGTGGTGCATGCCTGTAATTCCAGTACTTGGGAGACTGAGACAGGAGGATCACAGGTTTGCTGTCAGCCTCAGCTACTTAGTGAAGCCCTCTGCAACTTAGTGAGATCCTGTTTCAAAATAAAGAATAAAAAAAAGGGCTGGGGGTGTAGCTCAGAGGTAGAATGCCCCTGGGTTCAATCCCAAGTACCTCAAAAAATAAATAAATTAATTAATTAAAAAAAGATGCTTCCCCCTAAAACAATCCTATTAAACAAAAGACCCACAAAAACACCAACATAATTAAAACATTAAGACCCAAACAAAAATGGGAATGGGATTAACCAAAAGACAGCTCACAGAAAAAGAAATAGATATGGGAATAAATGCATGAAAAATATTCCTCTGGCACACATCTGTAATCCCAGCATTTAAGAGGCTGAGACAGGAGGATCACAGGTTCAAGGCCAGCCTCAGAAACTTAGTGAGACCCTCAGCAATTTAATGAGACCCTGTTTCAAAATAAAATATAGAAAGGATTGGGAGTATAGCTCGGAGGTAGAGCATCCCGGGTTCAATCCCCCGTTACACACACACACACACAAATTTTATAATTTCTTTGTCGACAGGCATGGTGACATAGCCTGTAATCCCAGTACTTGAGAGGCTGAGACAGGAGGATCGCAGGTTTGAGGCCAGACTCAGCAATTTAGCAAGATTCTGTTTCAAAATAAAAATTAAAAAGGGCTGGTGGTGTAAATCAGAGGTAAAATCCTCCTGGGTTCATCCCCAGTACTAGAAAAAAAAAATTCACCTGGACTAGAAATTAAATAAATACAAATTAAGTCACTTCTGCTTATCAAATTAGTAAAAATTAAAAAGATAATATTCAATACTACCAAAGATGGACTAAGATAGGCATTCGCAATCACTGCAGGTGAGAATGTTAATTAGTCTAGTCTTTGTGAAAAGTAATTTAGGCTGCCAAATTACTTTTCATGCCCTTTCATTCAGGAATTTGACTTTTGGGAATCTAACCAAATATGAGCAACTTATATAAAGACTTATGCATAAATTTGCTTTCAATTTTTCACTTATTAATAATGTTGCAACAATCAAAATACCTAAGAATACAGTTATGCAAAATCAATACAATAGGGCATATGGTATTAAACAGCCCTTAAAACTGTTTTCAAAGCTGGATGGGCTGGAGCTAGTCCCAGCTACTTGGGAGGTTGAGGCAAGGATGGCTTGAGCTCAGGAGTTCAAGGACAGCCTGGGCAACATGGCAAGACTCTTGTCTCTTAAAAAAAAAAGCCAGGCATGGTGGCACACACCTGTAATCCCAGTACATGGGAGGCTGAGACAGGAGGATTGCAGGTTCAAAGCCAGCCTCAGCAACTTTAGTGAGGCTATCAGCAACTTAGTGAGACCCTATTTCATAATAAAAGATAAAATAGGGCTGGGGGTATAGCTCGGAGGTAGAATGCCCCTGGGTTCAATCTCCAGCAACACACACACACACATACACACACACACACAACGTGTGTGTGTGTGTATATATATATATAAAATAATATATATATATATATAAAATAATAAAACTGCGTGTGTAGCTCAGAGTAGAATGTCCCTAGGTTCAATCCCCAGTATCCCCCAAAATGTTTTGATTATTTTCAAATAGTTTTTATGCCATGAAAAATAATATAATGTAATGAAAAAACAGATGCAAAACTATTAATATGAGCCCAATTACCTGTGTTTGTGTGTATGTGTGTATTAGAGTGGGGGAAAAAAGGGAACTACATCAAATGACAGTTCTTTCTGGAACAGATTGTGAAATATGAGGGTTCCCCCCCCCAGGTTTTCTATAATGAACATATACCAAAAAAAAATTTTTTTTTGGTACTGGGGGTTGAACCTACTCTACCTCCAAGCTACACCCCCAGCCCTTTTTTTTTTTTTTGCAGTACCAGGGATTGAACGCAGGGGCGTTCTACCTCCGCGCTACACCCCCGGCCCTATTTTTTTATACTTTATTTTGAAACCGGGTCTCACGAAGTTGCGGAGGGCGTCACTAAGTAGAAAGAGAGAGAGAGAGAGAGAGAGAGAGAGAGAGAGAGAGGGAGAGAGAGAGAGAGAGAGCTGAGGCTGGCTGCAAATCCCGATCCTCCGGTCTCCGCCTCCCAAAGTACTGGGATTACAAGCGTGCGCCACCACGCCCAGCTTATTTTTTATTTTGAAACAGAGTCTCACTAAGTTGCTAAGGGTCTCACTAAATTGCTGAGGTTGGTGTCTAACCTGCCATTCTGTCTCAGCCTCCCAGGTACTGGGATTACAGGCGTGTGCCACTGCACCCAGCTTATAATTTTAATATGTATGTGTTATATATGTGAAAATAAGACAAGCATTATATACATAATATGAAAAAAGTTTTTGAAAAAGATAAATTTGAACTGGGTGTGGTGGCGCACGCTTGTAATCCCAGTACTTGGGAGGCTGAGACAGGAGGATAGCAGGTTCGTGGCCAGCCTCAGCTACTTAGTGAGGTCCTCCGCAACTTAGTGAGACCCTGTTTCAAAAAGAAAGAATAAAAGACAGGGCTAAGGGTGTAGCTTGGAGGTAGAATGCCCCTGGGTTCAATCCCCAGTACCACAATAAATAAAAAAAGATAAATTTGCAAATCATTCACATGGAGTTGATGGCTGAAGTCATGGAAATAGATCAGATTGCATAAGTAGTGAATATAGTGAGAACAGGATGCTGGTCATGGCTATGGCAAACATCTGCATTTAAAGGGCAAAAACCCTATGCGTTAGTGAGGGGGTATGGGAGGAAGTAGTTAGATTAGAATATGGAGAACCAGATAGTCATATGGAGAAAACCAAATGAAAGGAAGAACCAGAAAAGTTGTTCATTTGGTCAAATGTTGCCAAGTGGTCACCAGGAAGAGAGTGATGAGGCGATTGGAAGGAAATCACAAGATACCATGCCTGAACCAACAGGTTTCCTCTAGTGCTGGAGACAGGATCCAAATCTGAACACATGACAATGAGGAAAGACGTTCTGGGGCATTAGTTTGAATTTCCATTTATGAAAAAAATATGGGGCTGGGGCTGGGATGCAGCTCAGTGGTAGAGCTCTTGCCTAGCATGTGTGAGGCTATGCAAAGAAAAACAATTGGCAGTACTTTGGTGTGCAAGACAAAATATGTTTTAGTGATTATAATGTTATCTGTATCATAAACTCTGCTATAGAATACATAAGGGAAAAAGCTCCACACTTGTTATCAGAAGTACAAAAATGTTGCATTTTTAAGATGAATATAATTAGTTTCAGACTAACATTAAAAATTTCCTTAAGGGCCGGGCGTGGTGGCGCACGCTTGTAATCCCAGTACTTTGGGAGGCGGAAACCGGAGGATCCGGGTTCGAGGCCAGCCTCAGCTCTCGCTCTCTCTCTCTCTCTCTCTCCCTGTCTCTCTCTCTCTCTCTCTCTGTCTACTTAGTGAGGCCCTCCGCAACTTCATGAGACCCGGTTTCAAAATAAAGTATAAAAAAATAGGGCCGGGGGTGTAGAGTGGAGGTAGAATGCCCCTGGGTTAAATCCCCGGTACCGCAAAAAAAAAAAAATTTTTTTTCCTTAAAAGAGGCAGGTGTGGTAGTGCACACCTGTAATCTCAGCTACTTGGGGGTCTGAGGTAGGAGGATCAAAAGTTTGAGGCCAGCTTAGGCAATTTAATGAAACTCTGTATTAAAACAAAAAATAAAAAGGTCTGGGATGTAGCTCAGTGGTAAAGCACCAAAGAAAGAAAGAAAGATAGATTAAAAGAAAATCAAAAGAATGTAAGATTTCATGGTATCATGCTAACATCTTATGAATATACTTGTGAAGTTTCTAAAATGTTTTCAAGGGTCAGGAAATCATTTGACATGTTGAATAATGGATTGCTTGTTGGGTCAGACCTCATCCTTCTTATGAAAAGAAGGATGCATTAGCACAATAATTGTTTTTTGTTGTTGTTTTTGCGGAACTGGGGGATTGAACCCAGGGGCATTCTACTTCCGAGCTACACCCTCAACCCTAATTTTTTATTCTTTATTTCAAAACGGGGTCTCACTAAGTTGTGGAGGCCTCACTAATTATCTGAGGCTGGCCCCAAACCTGCGATCCTCCTGTCTCAGCCTCCCAAGTACTGGGATTACAAGCGTGCGCCACCACACCCAGCTAGCACAAGAATTGAATCTCCAGGGCTTTGCATCCAGCCACAGCGGAAACCCATCAGTATGGTCCTACCATGAGTACCATTTATCATAGAATCTCAACTTCACAACCATTCAGTAGAAACTACTCAGTTTAAAACCACTAGCTTGTTACTAATGAACCTTGAGATTCTATGTTAAGTAATTTAGCCTCACCTTGAGATTACTGTACACAACCTAAAATTAAGTATTTTAACTCCATAGCAACCTCAAAAATAAAAACTAGCCTTTTCTTATGGAAATTATTGATTTAGGAACTCATTTTACTATTTGTAGAAGGATGCAACTCCAATGTAAACTAGAGTCATCTATTTTGTAGTGCATGGAATTAAGAAAGCCTGAAAACTAGTTTCACTGTCAACTTAATGAAAAATTCTTTCAGTTTGTGGCCAGCTGACCATTCATGATAAAAGTGTCTAATGATCTCCCACACTTTCAACATTCTTTTGTGCCTCTGTGTGTCTTTGATGAATGTTTCTGGTAAAGAGGCTCAAAGTAAATTATAGTTAATTGGTGAAAAATAGCAAAGGAAAGCCAAGAATTTGAAATCCTAATAGAGATAGTACTTAAAATTATACTTTAAAACATTCTAAGAAACAATGCATCATTGTAGAGACCAAAAATACATGCAAATATAGCTGCTGCCTTTCCATAAATTTCTGGTGGAGACCACTTTCCTGGAGTATAAACAGAAAGAAAAGAGAGAAGCAATGTCAAAGAATGTGTTCATCAAATGCCATGGCTCAATTTCCCAAATGAACCAACTACAATATGTATTATTAACTCAAAACCTCAACACTTATAATCTCAGTACTTGGGAGGTTGAGACAGGAGGATCACAGGTTCCTGGCCAGCCTCAGCTACTTAGTGAGGCCCTCCACAACTTAGTGAGACCCTGTTTCAAAATAAAGAATAAGAGCCGGGTGTGGTGGCACACACTTGTAATCCCAGTACTTGGGAAGCTGAGACAAGAGGATCCAGATTCGCAGCCAGCCTCAGCTACATAGTGAGGCCCTGCAACTTAGTGAGACCCTGTTTCAAAATAAAGAATAAAAAATAGGGCTGGGGATGTAGCCCAGAAGTAGAATATCCCTGGGTTCAATCCCCAGTACTGAAAAAAAAAAAGAATAAAAAAAATTGGGCTAGGGGTGTAGCTCAGAGGTAGAATACCCCTAGGTTCCATCCCCAGTACTGAAAAAAATACTGAAATAATAAAAATTGAGCTGGGGGTGTAGCTCAGAGGTAGAATGCCCCTGGGTTCAATCCCCAGTACCACCAAAAAAAAAAAAAAAAAAAAAAAAATCCTCGACTTAATAAGTGAAAAACATATAGAAGGGACCATATCATGTCCCTCCTCCATATATTAGAACACTGGTACAGAGTGGATAATTAATAAAAGCCTGCAGTTATATGAAGAACATTCAAGGATACTATAAACTTCAGATCACCAAAACTCTGCAAAGAATCTTCAAGCACTCTTACCCTTTCTTCCTAGCCTATATACCTACACTATTTCTCCCACCCAATTTCCTGGTGCTGGGAATTGAACTTGGGGCTCATACATGTTAAGCATGTATGTTAAGCATGCTTAAGCATGACCTATACTCCTAGCCAAAAAAGACATTTTGAGGGCACTTCAGCAGGGAAAAGAATCTTTGTCACCAAGATGTGCTGGTAATAAATAGAACTGTTTTCATTTCTGAAGCTTTCTCTTCCTAGAATTATTAGGTTGAAATTTGGCCCCACCTTTAACCAGAATCTGGAACAAAGCTTGAATGTACCAAGTTAAACAAAGTTATACAATGAGGTAATTTGTACAAAATGGCACTATTTTGCTAGTGTTGCCAGTCTACTGTTCTCTTCCCAGATGCTCTCCAGTTCAGGGACTACCTGATATCAACACTTCCTGGCCTAATACATTAACAGTGAAAATAGCTCCACCATTTACTGAACTGCCAGAGAAGGAAAGGCACGATCGAATCCCACCTTCAAAAGGCCATACAGATGGTGGAAGACAAGGTAAGAAATATGAGTGATACAAATATAGGTACTGAAGAGAACCATTCACTATTACTCAAACTTTTTATTATGTTGTTAATGTGTTTTATTTTGTTTTTGAGGAAAAGCAGAAGGCAGAATTTTTTTTTAAGCCTCTATTTTTCTGTACTCTTACAGCATCCTGGGCTGACCTCTAGTATAGAACTGACATCACTAATACTATAGTGTATCTATGGTTCTGCCTAACCAATTTGATTTTAAGCTCTTTTAGAGTGGAGATGTTTGAAACTTTGAATCCACAGAATTGTCACAAGAGGCACTTAATAAATGCTTTGCTCAAAAAATGAGCCAGGCATGGTGGCACAGGCCTATAATCCCAGTACTTGGGAGGCTGAGACAGGATGATGGCAAGTTCAAAGTGAGCCTCAGCAACTTAGCAAGGCCCTCCGCAACTTAGTGAGACTCTGTTTCCAAATAAATAAAATAGGGCTGGCGGTATAACAATCCCCAGTACCAAAAATTAAATAAAAATAAAATAGGGCCAGGGCCAGGCATAGAACTCAGAGGTAGAATGCCCCTGAGTTCAATACCTAGTACCACAGAAAGAAAGAAAGAAAGAAAGAAAGAAAGAAAGAAAGAAAGAAAGAACAACCAGTTGTTGTTATTTCAATGTAAGATTCTCTCTCTCTCCCTCTCTCTCTCTCTCTCTCTCTCTCTCTTTCTCTCTCTGTGCATACACACCTTTTTAAAAAACCTTTTTCTTTTAGCAACTTTGTAACTCTTGGAAGGTCTACCTAAAGCATCATCATCCTTCATCCAGGCTCCACAGGAACTTAGAAAATATTAAGGGTCATCTTCTTTTGTAACTGTGAGATCTCAGAAGAAAGGGTAATTTCACCATTCCTGAAATATTTATCATTTGTGAATAGGATTAGTAACTATGTAGATAAAAAGTATCCCGTTTCACTATTTGAAGCAAAAGGAAGACGGACTAATGCAAACTAAGACCTCTCCCCCAAAAGGAGCATTGTCTTAAAAACTGATAACTCCCCATTGGCTAACTTGAAAAGTCAACTCAATAGAACCATCTGGATTAGGCAGATTTTGAAAGCTGGAATTAGGTGCAAGACAATAGTAGTTCAAATATCTCTCACCCGGATCAGTTAAACTTGTGAGCACCAATAAAGGAGACTAGGAAGGGTGCCAGATGGTTCACTCCTAGCACCTACAACTTCAAGCTTTAGTATGTGTAGCCAGAGGGGTATAATTACCGTACATTAACACCTACATATGTGGGTGACCAGTGCCAGCATATGTACAGGATAGCGACTTGAGGATGACAGATCAGCTGCAACGACTGCTATATTCTCCACATACCTCAAAAGGGCGTGAGTGTCTTAAACAGAGTTCAGAGTATTGAAGGGGGGGGGGAGAAGAGAGGGGGAATGGCTGAATATGAAGAAGGAAAAGGCGCATTCGAATATTAGAATATTTTCCTGGGAGCATATTTTGACTTGTGATGAGCTGCCGCCTTACTCTATCACACCAAAAAAAAAAAAAAAGGAAAAAAAAGTAAAGAGAAAGGAGTGTTCCCGAAGGAAGATGAGGGGGTCCTAGGAGCTCCCGCCTTTAGGCAGCAAAGGCTCAGCCCTACAGGATCACTCCACCCCCAGCGCAGCGCCCAGAAGTGAGAAGAGCAGAGGATCAGCGCCTCCTGGACCCCCTACTTCGAGGGGGAGGGGCTCACGCTTCTTGTCCTCCCCCCGCCTCAGAAGTCGCGGGAGAAAGAGGGTGTGGAGCGCAGCCGGGGTCTCAGTGCACTCTCGGGCTGTGGAGGATGTGGAGAGAGAAGGCCCTTACCTGTCTAAAAGCCGTCGGTTCTCTGCACAGCCCTGCCACGGGTCCGGGCGCTCTGCCTCGCGCACCTGTCGCCACCAAGCTACTGCACCTACAGCTCTTGCGGCCCCGCCCCGCCCCGGTCCGGCTTGGAGCTCCGCCCCCGGCCCCGCCCACCACCGCGAGGGCGCGCACGCACGCACGCCCGCCTCCTGTGCGGCCTTGGGGTGAGCGTGCGCGCCACCGGCTGCGTGCGCCGAGCTGGCGCGCTCGCGTTGAGAGGGGGCGTGGCTTCTTCCCGGAGGCCTCGACGGTGGCTCCACGCTGCTCTCTCAGGAGTCCGCCCGACCTTGAGCTCCGTTTCAGGTCGGTGCTACTCCACTTTGGCCTTAGCCTCTCTGACTCATGGGTACCGTGTTGGACTCAGAGGTTTTTCCTAAACTCAACTGTAGGTCACGTAGGTTCCTGGTGCTGTCAGGGTAAGTTCTGTGCAGGGAGGATGCTTTAGAGGTGGCCGTGTGGTGCAGTGGAAGGAGCTATAAATGAATCCTGGCTCTTCCTCATGAATGAGTGAATTGGAAAAGAGTTAATGTCTAAGTTCTCAAACAGCTCTGTTTTTTGTTTTGTTTGATTTGGTTTGGTTTTTTTTCCTTTTCCTTTGTGATGTTGAGGGTTGAACCTAGGGCTCTTTGCCTCTGAGCTACACCCTGCCCTATTTTATTTTATTTTTTAAACAGGGTCTCGCTAAATTACCATGAGGTAGCCTCCAATCCACAATCCTCCTGTCTCAGTGTCCCAGGTATTACAGATGTGTGTCACTGCCTGGCTCCAACAGCTCTGTTTTTATTCCTACACCCGGAATAGGAGTCCAAAAGGTTTACAGACCATTCAAAAGCCTAGCATTTTGGCCATCTTGCCTCCGAATTATTATTTATTTTATTATTATTTTGGTGATACAGGAATTGAACCCAGGGGCATTTTACCTCTGAGCTACACCCCCCACGCCCAGCCCAATTTTTATTTTTTGTTTTGAAATAGGGTCTTGCTAGGTTGTTGAGAGTCTCACTACTTGTTGAGGCTGCCCTTGAACCTGCAATCCTCCTGTCTCGGCCTTCCAAGTACTGGCATTACAGGCTTGCGCCACCACACCCTGCTGCCTCCAAATTCTTGCCCCAGTTTAGTGTGGCTGTATGATGCCCTTTGATAGTGTCTTTCTTTCCTGTATCCCAGTATAGTAAGGTTTCAGACCACAAGTTTTCTGAAGCTTTTCAGAATTCATGCAGCCTGATAAGTATTAGAAGGGGTTCGGCCTGGCACCAGGGTGCATGTCTGTAATCCTAGTGCTTGCAAGGCCGATAGAGGAAGATGGCAGGTTCCAGGCTCAGCAACCTAATGAGACCCTATTTCAAAACAAAAAATAAGAAGGGCTGGGGGTGTACCTCAGAGGTACAACACTCCTGGGTTCAATCCCCAGAACCAAAAAAAAAAAAAAAAAGAAGAAGAAGAATAAGAAGGAGTTCAGCGGGGCTAAATGGCTGCATATCTGTAATCCTAGCGCTTGGGAGGCTGAGACAGGAGGATCACAAGTTGGAGGCCAGCCTCAGCAATTTAGCAGAGACCCTGTTTCAAAATAAAAAAATAAAAGCCAGGTGTGGTTTTGCATGCCTGTAATCCCAGTACTTGGGAAGCTGAGACAGGAGCATCTCAGGTTGGAGACCAGCCTATGCGATTTAGCGAGACTCTGAGCAACCTAGCGAGACACTGTTTCAAAACAAAAAATAAAAAAGGACTGAGAATGTAGCTCGGAGGTAGAATACCCTTGGGTTCAATCCCTAATACCACAAAAAAAAATAAATAAATAAAAAGGGCTGGGGGTGTAGCTCAGAGGTAGAATGTCCCTACGTTCCATCCCCAGTACCACAAAAAATAAAAAAGATGAAAAGGGCTGGGAATGTAGTGCAGTGTTAGAACGCCCCTGGGTTCAATCCCCAGTACTAGAAAAATAAACAAACAAAAATCCAATAGGGCTCTTATTCTCCACTAAAAAGACAAAGAAACATAACTTATGTCAGGGTTTTGGACCTAGATTTGAATCTTTACTCAGCCACTTACCAACTAGACAAATTTCTTATTCTCCCAAAGCCTCCTTCTGAAAATAGAGCTAGTAGTGTACCTCAGCTGGCTTTTACATTTTCAAGGTTGGATTGCTAAATTTTCAGGGATTTTTTGGGGGGAGGTGGGGTACTGGGGAATTAACCCAGGGGCATTTTACAGCCAAACTATACCCCTAGCCCTTGTTATTTTTTATTTTGAAACAGGGTCTTGCTAAGTTGCTGAAGGTCTCACTGCCAAGGCTGTCCTCAAACCTTCTATCCTCCTGTCTTAGCCTCCCAAGTACTGGGATTACCGGCCTGGCAGTTTTCAGGGATTTTTTTTTTTCCAGAACTGAGGTTGGAACCCAGGAGCATTCTACCTCCGAGCTACACCCCCAGCCCTATTTTTTATTCTTTATTTTGAAACAGGGTCTCACTAAGTTGCAGAGGGCCTCACTAAGTAGCTGAGGCTGGCTGCAAACCTGGATCCTCCTGCCTCAGCCTCCCAAGGACTGGGATTACAAGCGTGCGCCACCATACCCGGCTGTTTTCAGGGATTTTTATAAGCCAGTTGTTAAGCACAAGCATTATTAAAAATCAGATTAAGCTGAGCATGGTGGTACATGCCTGTAATTCCAGTACTTGGGAGACTGAGACAGGAGGATTGCAGGTTTGAGGACAGCCTCAGCAAGTAGTGAGACTCAGCAACCTAGTGAGACCCTGTTTCAAAATAAAAATAAAACAAAATAGGGGTGGGGGTGTAGCTCAAAGGTAGAAGGCCCCTGGGTTCAATCCCCAGTATCTTTCTCTCTCATACACACACAAATTACATGAATTTACAATTAAATAAATCATGTTAAAAACAAAGGTAATAAATACTCTAAACTCATCACTTGGTGTGTGTTTTTTTTACTTCATTTTACTAATTTCACTCTTGTGGTTAATTGTACATTGTATCTCAGTGGTGGAAATACTATATAATGTTGCATGTATCTCTCCCTAACTGTTCAGAATTATCACATTGGTAGCATGAAATTGACTGTAATGGGAGTAGTTACACCATGGAAATTGACAAACACTATAAATCAGGGTGTGATTTGTTTTTTCATTGAGTTTTCTAGACTAAGTATCAGCACTTTTTTTTTTTTTTTGCAGTACCGGGGATTCAACCCAGGGGTGTTCTACCTCTGCGCTACACCCCTGGCCCTATTTTTTATACTTTTATTTTGAAACCGGGTCTCACAAAGTTGCGGAGGGCCTCACTAAGTAGAGAGAGAGAGAGAGAGATAGACAGGAAGAGAGATAGAGAGAGAGCTGAGGCTGGCCGCGAACCCGGATCCTCCGGTCTCCGCCTCCCCAAGTACTGGGATTACAAGCGCGCGCCACCACGCCCAGCTTCAGCACATGTTTTGTATAAAAGTCCAAATGGTAGCCAGGCGTGGTAGCACACGCTTGTAATCCCAGTACTTGGGAGGCTGAGACCAGAGGATCCGGGTTTGTGGCCAGCCTCAGCTACTTAGTGAGGCCCTCCGCAACTTAGTGAGACCCTGTTTCAAAATAAAGAATAAAAATAGGGCTGGGGGTGTAGCTTGGAGGAAGAATGCCCCTAGGTTCAATCCCTGGTAGCGCAAAAAAAAAAATTAAATTAAATTAAAAAATAAAGAATAAAAAATAGGGCTGGGGGTGGAGCTCAGAGGTAGAATGCCCCGGGGTTCAATCCCCAGTACCGCAAAAAAAAAAAAAAAAAAGAATAAAAGATCAAATGGTGAATATTTCAGGCTTTCCCAGGACATTATGGTCTCTGTCACAACTACTCAACTCTTTCACTGTAATCAATAGTAGCCATAGACAACATAAAGAATGGGCATGGTGCTGGGTACAGTGGCACATGCCTATAATCCCAGTACGTGGGAGGCTGAGACAGAAGAATCAAAGGTTTGAGGCCAGCAGGCCGTTTTTTATTGAGGCCCTGTTTCAAAATATAAAATAGGGCTGAGGGTGTAGCTCAGAGGTAGAGTACCTCTGGGTTCAATCCCCAGTATCCTCCCCCCCACACACAAAAGAATGGGTATGGCTATGATCCAGTAAAGCTTAATTTACTAAAACAGACAGCAGGCTGATGGAGATGTGTGTGTCGGGGGGTAACTGGGGATCAAACCCAGGGCCTGGAGAATGCTAAGCAAGCTCTCTACTACTGAGATATACCCCCAGCCTTAGAAAATATTAAGAATAGGCCGGTGTGGTGGCACACACTTGTAATCCCAGTTCTTGGGAGGCGGAGACCGGAGGATCCGGGTTTGCAGCCAGCCTCAGCTACTTAGTGAGGCCCTCCGCAACTTCATGAGACCCGGTTTCAAAATAAAGGATAAAAAATAGGGATGGGGGTGTAGCTCGGAGGTAGAACGCTCCTGGGTTCCATTCCCGGTACCGCAAAAAAAAAAAGAAAATATTAAGAATGCAGAATTAATATGCTACAATTGTGGCCTTTTCACTATGAGTAGTGTAAGAAATTGAGGAAGTACTGAAAAACTATTACGTGATTTGGTCATGACATTGATAAATGAGTGAAGCTTGAACATACCTTCTCATTCGTTCAATTTGTCTTAGTAGTTAAAACGAAAATATCAACTAACATCCATGTTTAAATTATGTATTTATTGTTTATGTATTTTGTGTGTGGTACTAGGGATTGAACCCAGGGGCATTCTGCCTCTGAGCTACACCCCCATCACTATTTTTTATTTATTTATGTTTATTTGGAAGCAGGTTCTCACTAAGTTGCAGAGGGCCTCACTTAGTTGCTGAGGCTGACTGCAAACCTGCAATGCTCCTGTCTCAACCTCCCAAGTACTAGGATTATAGGTGTGCTTTACCACGCCTGGTTCAAGCCTGAACTATTAATCCTATGGCAGTGAAGCGAGCAACTTCTTTGCTGAACCAAATAATAAACATTTATTTATAGTCTGATCTTTTGAAATATTGTTGAGAAAAGAATTATCAAGGGACTGGAAATGTAGCTCGGTGGTAGAACACTTGCCTAGTATGCAAAAGGCCCTGGGTTCAATCCCCAGTACTGCAAAAAAAAAAAGGAATAAAATAAATTCTCATGTAGAAACCTTTAAAGTAACCAAAACTATGTTCTATTAAAAGAAAAAAAATACTGAAAATTTCAAAGGGCCAAGCACAAAAATTCTGTTCTTTGGGAAAAACAACCACATAAATACCACAAATCAAGCAAGGGGATTTCCTGACTTCTGCTTCCAAGCAATTCCAATAAATAAAGGAGGAAATGATTTTCCTTTTTTAAAAAACCAATTGTTGGCAAGATTAATGTACTTCCTTTCACTCTGTTAGGATTTTTTTTTTTTTTTTTTTTGCGGTACCGGGGATTGAACCCAGGGGCGTTCTACCTCCGCGCTACACCCCCGGCCCTATTTTTTATCCTTTATTTTGAAACCGGGTCTCACGAAGTTGCGGAGGGCCTCACTAAGTAGAGAGAAAGAGAGAGCTGAGGCTGGCCGCAAACCCGGATCCTCCGGTCTCTGCCTCCCAAAGTACTGGGATTACAAGCGTGCGCCACCACGCCCAGCTCTGTTAGGATTTAAAGATATGTATACTAAATTCCTGCAGGTCAATAAACTTTGAGGTTTTGTCAGATTCTGAATATGCAGAATGTTATTTTCTTTTTTAGTAAATAGTCACCATTGTATTGTGGAAATGATACCCAGCCAAAGTGATGGTGCATTACTAAGAAAGACAAACATTCAGGCATACACACTTATTGGGAGGAACCCTTACTCTGGTAGAATAGGCCTGGGTTTTGAAATCAGAATTCATTTGCATTCTATCTCTTGGACTTCTAAACCATGAGTTAGGGGGACTTCTCTAAGCCTTAGCTTCTTCCTTTGCAATAAAAATACTAGGGTGACAAGTGTTATCATGAGAATTAAATGACACCTACTACTCTGCTTAGCATATAGTAAACACTTAGTAAATATAGGTTTCTTTCTCACTTCTTCCAGGCTAAGAAGTTTTCTGGAGGTAAATTTCATGCCCCACTGCAGAAGCTGATCTGTTAGTTCTTCCTCATTCTTTTTAGTAACAGAATCATAGAAGTTTGAAAAGTGCTGGAGAACAGGAGAACACCTGAGCTCAGGGATCAGACTCTAGGATAAGAAAGTAGTTCAGCAGGAAGGGTGCACTGTCAGCCCCTTAAGGATCATATGCTCAAGGTGTCCAATCCCATCGCACATGTTTAATACCTCAAATGTCACTTGATGGTGGAAGACTCTCTAGGGAACTCTCTGAGAACAGTACCCACCTGTAGTAGAAGGCTGACCTGAGAGCACCTTTTAGTCTTTCTCTATCCCTCTTTGTCCTCATGTAATTTAATTATGTCCTCTCTTGCTACAGCTTTTTAATTCAAAGACACTTATTATTAGTGTCTGTCACCTTAAATTACCAGATTCTGGCCCTCTTCACCTCCTTCTACCTTTATCCTGTGAAAGAGACAGTGGTACTGCCTAATTTAAGTTGCTTCTGGTTCCTCCTCCCATCTCCCCAACACACCTATGCCCTTTCAAGATTGATTTTATTCAAAAAAGCAGGAAAACTTTTTTCAAGATTCCTCAGCTATTTATTGAGACAATCTTCACATTTCTATTAGCAAACAATAGATAGCTATGGCTGCAAATATTTGAATGTACTTTTGGAATCATACAGGAAAATTATCAATTTTTATTTTCAAAATATGGGCCAAAGCATAAAATAGCCTCAATTACACTGATGATACTACCTTGTTGTTATATCTGTGTCACTATTCCCATTCTACTGAAGAACAAAATGAAGATTAAACTTTCTGTGCTGTTTATACACAATATACTCTACTGTTTATTCCCTGAGAATACAAAAATATAAGTTACAAGATTTAGACCTTACACCTAGGTTGCAAGGAAGGTAAACTAGGGTAAGAACTGTTTATGATTCTGTTTTTTCACCTGTTTGGATATTCTGTTGTATGGTGCATTGAATCTATCTCAAACATAAAAATACCCGTAACTCTTTCTCTGATTTTATATATAAAATTTATTCATTTGTATATACGTATATCCAATTTTCTATAATACCTATCAATAATATTTCATTGATTGAACTCATTTTCAAAAGCTCTTTTTTTTGTACTGGAGATTGAACGTAGGGGAATTCTACCTCTTGAACTACATCTTCAGCCCTTTTTTATTTTTTATTTTGAAACAGGGTTTTGCTAAGTTGCTGAGGGCCTCACTAAATTGCAGACACTTGCCTTGAACCTGTGATCCTCCTATCCCAGCTTCCCAAGTACTGGGATTATAGGCATGCACCAGCACACCTGGCTAAAAGCTTATTCTTTATCTGTTCTTTTGTTCATGCATAAATTTGAGCTTGCTCAGATACATACTACAAACTTTTTTTTTTTTAAACCTGGGGATTGATTGAACGGAGCCTCTGCTTGAGGCTCTGGATCAAGGCAAAACCCCTTTAGCTCCCCTTCCCCAAATACCAAGTCTAGATCTTTAAATTGTACTATGCCTTAAAGGTTTTTGCTTTTCCAAACAAGTTAGATAATTTCAGAGCACTCCCATTAGTGAGTAATGCTGACTAAATGTAGTTTGTGTAGTGTGTGTGTAGTGTGTGTATGTGTGTGTGTGTGTGTGTACGTGGGGTTGAACGTAGGGACATTCTACCACTGTGCTACACCACCAGCCTTTTATTATTAACATTATTTTAGTCTGAGACAGGGAATTACTAAATTGCTGAGGCTGGCCTTGAACCTGCAATCCTCCTATCTCAGCCTCCCAAGTCTTGGGATTATAGGCATGTGCCACCCTGCCCAGGTGCTTGTATATTTCTTTCTATAACTTTTTAATCTTCCCTTTCTTCCTTTCTTACATCTCTTGAAAAACTACTGTGAAAGCAAGACTCAGAAAGTTAACAGACTTTTGTGTGAAAGGATTTTTATGATTTAAGAAACCTATTTTTTGGCTGGGCATGGTGGCACACACTTGTTATCTCAGTATTTGGGAGGCTGAGACAGGAGGATCGCAGGTTCGTGGCCAGCTTCAGCAACTTAGTGAGGCCCTCCGCAACTTAGTGAGACCCTGTTTCAAAATAAAAGAATAAAATAGGGCTGGGGGTATGGCTCAGAGGTAGAATGCTCCTGGGTTTAATCCCCAGTGCCAATAAATAAACAAACAAACCCACCCACCATGGAAGGCTCAGTGGTAGAGTGCTTGCCTAAACATGTGCAAAAGCCACTGGGTTTCATCCCCACACTGCAAATAAATAAATAAACCCACCATAGATGATATACTAAAACATTTGGAGTTTTCTATTAAAATAAAAAATTGATATTTGAATATATAGCCTGCTGTCAATGTCCAGAAATTTGTTTTCTTTCTTTCTCTCTTTCTCCCTGTCTTCCTTCCTTCCTTCCTTTTTTTTTTTTTTTTTTTTTGTGTGTGTGTGTGGCACTGGGGATTGAACCCCGGGGCATTCTACCTCCAAGTTACATCCCTACCCCTATTTTATTTTTATTTTTACTTTTTCCCCCAGCCCTATTTTTTTATTCTTTATTTTTAAACAGAATCTCGCTAGGTTGCTGAGAGTCTCACTACTTGCTGGGGCTGGCCGCGAACCTGCAATCCTCCTCTCTCAGCCTCCCAAGTACTGGGATTACAAGTGTGTACCAACACGCCCAGCTTCTTCCTTCCTTTAAAACCACGCACAGCTTCCATGGTGGTTTCAAAACATAATTCATGGGCTAGAGATGAAGCTCAGTGGTAGAGTGCTAATGTAGCCTGCACCAAGCCCTGGGTTCAATTTTAGTTCCACAAAATAAATAATTATACAAAAATAAAACATTAGTCACAGGTTCTTGATACTCTTCCTTCAAAAAGGTGGGGCCCAAGCTGGGTATGACGGCACATGCTTGTAATCCCAGTACCTGGGAGGTTGAGACAGGAAAATCGCAAGTTTGAGGACAGCTTCAGCAACTTAGTGAGACCCTGTTTCATAATAAAAAATAAAATAGGGCTGGGAGTATAGCTCAGAGGTAGAATGCCCCTGAGTTCAATCTCCAGCACCCCTCCCTCAAAAAGGTGGGGCCCCGCCACCTTGAACATAGATGGAACTTACAGAATAACTTCTAATGAATAGAATGTGGCAGAAATGACAGTGTACCCTCTGAGACTAGGTCATAAAAATCCATTGTGGTTTCATCCTTCCTGTCTCACTTGCATCCTTTGTTCTGAGGGGAAGCCAGCTACTGTGTCAGAAGGATACTGAAAACGCTCTATGGAGAGATCCACAAGACCTCTAACCAAGAGCTATGTGAGTGAGCTGATTTGGGAGAGATCCTCCCCCTCCCTACCCACCCCCCAGTCAAGCCTTCAGATGACAGCAGCCCAGGTCAACATCTTTGCTTTATTTTTTATTTTATTTTATTTTATTTTTGCGGTACCGGGGATTGAATGCAGGGGCGTTCTACCTCTGCTCTACGCCCCCGGCCCTATTTTTTATACTTTATTTTGAAACCGGGTCTCACGAAGTTGCGGAGGGCCTCACTAGGTAGAGAGAGAGAGAGGAGAGAGAGAAACAGAGAGAGAGAGAGAAAAAGAACTGAGGCTGGCCGCGAACCCGGATCCTCTGGTCTCCACCTCCCAAAGTACTGGGATTACAAGCGTGCACCACCACGCCCGGCCAACATCTTTGCTTTAAGTGGCATCCTTTAGGCCGGGTGTGGTGGCACACACTTGTAATCACAATACTTGGGAGGCTGAGGCAGTTCACAGCCAGTCTCAGCAATTTAGTGAGGCCATATGCAATTTAGTGAGACCCTGTTTCAAAATAAAATATAAAATAGGGCTGGGGGTGTAGCTCAGAGGTAGAATGCTCCTGGTTTCAATCCCCATTACCATAGCTGGGTGTGGTGGCGCAAGCTTGTAATCCCAGTACTTGGAAGGCTGAGACTGGAGGATCACAGGTTCATGGCCAGCCTCAGCTACTTAGTGAGGCCCTCTGCAACTTAGTGAGATC
>PVJS01017722.1:7776-35892 GCA_004027185.1 Glis glis
CTTCCTTCCTTCCTTCCTTCCTTCCTTCCTTCCTTCCTTCCCTCTCTCCCTCCCTCCTTTCTCCCTCCCTTCCTTTTTCCTTTCCTTCCCTTCCCTCCCCTTCCCTTCCCTCACCTCTCCTCTCCTCTCCTCTCCTCTCCTCTCCTCTCCTCTCCTTTCCTTGATGGAAAGCAGAGCCTCTTGCATGCTAGTCAAGCACTCCAGCCTGGTTATCTGCATTTCTGACCCTTCCTTCCTTCCTTCCCTTCCTCCCTCCTTCCTTCCCTCCCTCCCTCCTTCCTTCCCTCCCTCCCTCCCTCCTTTCTCCCTCCCTTCCTTTTCCTTTCCTTTCCTTTCCTTTCCTTTCCTTTCCTTTCCTTTTCTTTGATGGAAAGCAGAGCCTCTTGCATGCTAGTCAAGCACTCCAGCCCGGTTATCTGCATTTCTGACACTCCTCCTCCCTCCCGGTGTTCATGGAAGTGGTCTCCCCTGGGATATTTCCTTTCGGAAGACACCAGGAAATCCACTTGAAATTTTGAGTTTATCTGACAGGAAGCATTTGTCTTTTGTACTCCAAGTTTAATTTACTATAACCAATCATTCATCAGATGAAAGGGGATTAATGAAGATGATCACCTCATATATAATAATTCATTTTAATATATTTTACTTTAAAGCTATATGACAAATATAGATATAAATTTCTTTTTTTTCCCCCAGTAAGGAATTTTGATTTTACTAGGGGACATTTAGGGTCTAAGATTACTCAGAATTGAATATACTTTTTTTTTTTTTTGCGGTACTGGGGATTGAACGCAGGGGCATTCTACCTCCGCGCTATGCCCCCGGCCCTATTTTTTATGCTGTATTTTGAAACCGGGTCTCACGAGAGAGAGACAGGGAGAGAGAGAGCGAGAGCTGAGGCTGGCCGCGAACCCGGATCCTTCAGTCTCCGCCTCCCAAAGTACTGGGATTACAAGCGTGCGCCACCACGCCTGGCTAGGATTGAATATACTTTAATTCAACTCACATTGTTAAAATCTTCCTAATTTTGTTTAGGAAATGAGTAATCAGTACGAGGCCTCGCTGCAGCTCATCAGTCTCTGTTCTAGAGATTCTGCTCCTAACCAGACTGCAAGTGCCTCAGGTGCAGCAGTGGGGTTTTGTCAGGCTTATTCCCTGATGCCGGGAATGACCCGGGGTTAGGTACATGATTGTTGTGTTCGGCTGAGCCCGACATGTTTCTTCATCCCTAGACATTCTCCATCAGGTATGGTCAGTTCAGTACTTATGAGCTATGACTATTACATGATAACTACAATATATACTTTATACCCTAATGTCGAGTAACATAATAGGGTCAGATGCGAGGAGAGCTTTGAGAGCGATGAGTTCTGTAGTGTATTCACAAAGAGAGGAAGTTATTTCCGGTTGGCACAAGGCGATTAGGGATGGTTTCAGGCAGAAGGTGGCATTTGACCTTGACCTTGAATATGGGCAATGTTTCCACGGGAAGGTGGAAGGAAAGGGAAGAGTATAAGCAAAAGCCTGGGGTAAAAGGCTTTGGGGAACCATTAGCCAGGTTGACAGGAACATAGTTGAGAAATGTGCAGGAGGGTGGTAGGAGATAATGCAGGAATGCAGAGTTCAATGTCATTCTGAGGAGTTTGGACTTCATAGGGTAAGCACTCAAGGTTTTGGTGTAGGGATGAAGTGAAATAATGCCTTAGCCTTGGAAAAATACTGCATAGATTGAAATTTGCAGGTGAAGAGCAAGTACTTTAATTTGGAGGAGGTTGGAATAGTTTAAGAGAGGTGAACTATTAATTTAAATTGAACAACCTAAATTGAACAACCTAATAAATCTTTGAGGACTTGTTCTTTGAATCATGATTGTTTGTGATCATAAAGAAGATTTTGTTCCAAAAATGACTGGTAGCGAAGAAGTGAGGTGGGAGTCAAACGATTACTCTGCCACTGATGTCCTTGTCAGGCAAGTCGCATGCTTGGCGCGCCGACTTCCTAACTGTACGATGGCTGTAACAACTGCCAAACACCCAGCAAGAGATTGTACCAGCCAGCCAGGTGTGGTGGTGCACACCTGTAATCCTACTACTTGGGAGGCTGAGATAGGAGGATTGAAGGTTTGAGGCCAGCCTCAGCAACTTAGCCTCAACAACTTAGCAAGGCCCTCACCAACTTAGTGAGACTCTGTTTTAAGATTAAAAAATAAAATGGGCTGGAAGTATAGCTTGGAGGTAGAGTGCCCATGGGTTCAATCCTCAGTACCAATAAATAAATAAATAAATGAATGAATAAATAAATAAATAAATATTGTACGAATGATACATTGAAGACAAGGGATAGAACTTTGGAAAGTAATATACCTCATATGCGTGAAGTGCTATTTACTCAGAATATTTTTATAGGAAATTTATTTTATTAGGACAGGGTACAGATTCATAAGAAAACAGTTCACATCTCTATTGGATTGCAATGAATAAGATTATTGAAATTTGTGTGCAGTTATTAGCTGCTCCACATGGGCACTGAGGAGGTCCTTGTCTTTTGAGACTTCATTGCCTCAAAATGTGGATGCCGGCCTTGAACAGAGGGAGCTGCCTGGTCCCCGTGGCTGCACCATTTGGCAATTCTGTAGTTCCTGCCTTTAGCAACCTCGATTTCGAACAGGGAGTTGAGATATGATCATAAGCACAATCAAACCTGTAGGCTTCTGGCTGGGAGTGAAAGACAGACATGTCACCATCCCATTGATTCAGGACTCTAGTTGGAAAGGAAGACGAATACCTCTTTCTGCTGCCAAAAGCTTTGCATTATGGGAATGGGGAGCTGAATCTGGTGATTTGAGGGTAGAGGGAAGGGGGAAGATTGGGCCTTTCTTTTTTCTTTGTTTCTCTTCTCTTCTAAGACGAAATAAAGGGCAAGAACAATAATGACAAAAAGAAAAATTTTAAAAAGGCAAGACTATCAGGAGGTTGGAGAAATGGCCAAACACACTCAATAGTTTAATTTCGGTTAATAATAAATCTCCAGTGCTGACACTCCACGCCCCAGTGCTCGGTGGTGGCTAATGCCTGGCCTCTGTATTCCGGGCTGAGACGTGTATAGGAGAGTGACATCGTCCCATTCAGCATGAAGACATTGCTTCTGTTGGTTTGATGGTCTCTTCCTCCGGGTCATTCACCGAGCAGGCTGCTTGAAGTCCAGTTTGTAATAGAAAAGATTCATAGTAAAATGTTTTCTAGGAAAGGAAAAGTCAGAAAGCAAAGGTCTGCTTGCTGTGGCATTCATGTTGCATAAGCAGTATTCAAGTAGTTGAGCATTAATCACTTAGAAGAGTTCACAAATTATTCACATTCGGACTTCGCTTCTTTCCCACCATCTGGGTTCTTTCCATTTCACTCCTCCCTGAGCACTTGGAATAGAAATAAAATTTAAATGTGCCAATTTTCTACTTGTTAGAAGCCACGGTAATATGTTCGGTAGGGAAGGGATTTATATTGTTATGTAGAAGGAGGTTTGGGGGATTATCTAAGGCTTTAATTTCTTGATGGGATTCCTGGAATCCACTAGCATCAATATTTGAGAATTGGGTACTCTAGACAAGTTTGTAGTTGTACAAATGTGTAGCTAACATGGGCTCTACTTGACTTCTTTATCCAGCTCTTTAGTTCTAAATTTATTGTCAGCTTTATTTGTCAAACGTATCCTCAGAGGAGTGGTATTTGCTGTGGCCACAAGGAAACATCTGTGAGCTTAAACCTTAGAGGCAAGTTGCCAGTTAGAACATTTGGCATATGAAACTTAGCTTGCAAAAGAGAAAAAATTAATCAAGGAAACCCTCGAACCGATGAGGATGCAGCTAAGAGAGACGTCTCATCCCTGACACACTGAAGGACTGAGTTCATATTAATTAAGAAATGTCAGCTCCATCATGAATCAACAAGGAGTGTCATATTCTGGTAAGTTTGGAAGTTGATGTTAATCTGACGGCCAGGATTTATGGTAGATTATATAATGGAATCCTGAGTTCTAAGAGATCAAAGGAAAATGCTGGCTCCTTCTCCATCCATTCTCTTAGGTCAAGCCTACCCAGCGAGAAGCCAAGGGGAGAGTTGAGCAATTATCTGAAGTGGGCAGTAGAGATGGCCAAACCAGATAATACATAATCAGAAAGTCACCGTGGAGGGAAAACGTGGACTGGAAATAGGATAAGGAATGAGGGTAGAATGTCAAGCAATTTGGTCGGTGTCCACAGTCCACATTTACCGAATAACAGTCACTTGCTTCTTCATGTCATCTTTTTAGAGTGAGACTAAAAGACTAGGGTAGAAAGAAAAGAAGTTCATTATCAAGGTTGTTGCGTGTCTGTGCACAATTTCTCCATATCTGTCTTATTATCTGTGACATGGCTAGTTCTGAGTATTTCCAGGGATTGGATTTCACTAGTTTAGATTAGTGAGTTGAAGTGGTGGAGGAGCCCATATAATCTGACTTGTATGGGTGGGGGGAAGGGGAAGCTTCTTTTATAGTTTAGTCGAATATTATATTTAATTAGTCTTTTTTTCCATCCATAGTTACATGCATGTGAATTTTCCACTGAAAATTCTGATGCTGTCTTACCTTCCTCATGTCCTCATGTGACAATTTCTGTATCTTTTTAAATAATGTTTAATGTTTAGAAGAACAAGAGAAGGAAGTACGCAAGTCCTCTAGAATAAGATTTGTATTATTATTGGTTAAAAAAACAACTACAGCCGGGTGTGGTGGCGCATGCTTGTCATCCCAGTACTTGGGAGGCGGAGACCGGAGAATCTGGGTTCACCACCAGCCTCAGCTACTTAGTGAGGCCCTCCGCAACTTCGTGAGACCCAGTTTCAAAATAAAGTATAAAAAATAGGGCCGGGGGTGTAGCTCAGAGGTAGAATGCCCCTGGATTAAATCCCCAGTACCGTCAAAAAAAAAAAAAAACAACTACAAAAGTCTCAGATCAATGTGTTGTTTTTATTTGATTTGATTTGATATGGAAGCCATAAACTACTTACTATGAGCAGATGTTCCCCAGCTTTAAAATATAGCTATCCAGCTGGGCACAATGTTGCACACATGTAATTCCAGTACTTGGGAGGCCGAGACAGGAGGATTTCAGGCTTGAGGCCAGTGTCAGCAAGTTAGTAAGACCCTGCTTCAAAACACAGACAAAAACAAAACAAAAAAATGGGCTGGGGTATAGCTCAGAGGTAGAACCCCTCTGTGTTCAATCCTCAGTACCACATACACACAAATATAGCTATCCATCATTGTACTTTATAAATCTGCAAGTGTGAACCTGCTAGTTCAAAAGACTCATTCAATGTTAGACTTTGCATGTGTTGTTTTTTTTAATTGAGAAAAAGTTCATAAATTAAGTTTACTGTTACTTAGAATTAGTTAGAAAAAGGAGGCATACTAATATTTCAGATGGAAAAAAAGTTAAAAAGTTAAACAAGTTTTTTTTTCTTTTACTCTATCACGTCTTGAACATTTAAGACCACAATACAACATTTTAGAAACAAAAAAACAACCCGGGGCTTTTTTCCAATAGCTTAGACAGATGTTTGAAACCCACAGTAAAAAAGATGCCCTATGGAATATTCTTGAAGCCATTCAAGGGAGTCTATTGAAGTATCTTATAATAAAGTAAAAATTTCAAAAGAATGTAAGGATTAAGTTGTGTAAGTAACAGGATAAAGTGCCTTAAGTGGCATTGCTAAATTTCTCACCTGCTCTGTGCCATGGCTGTGCCTTCCACCATGTAGCCATGTCTGAAGGCCTGGCCAAGCACTGCACACAGCTGGTGCAGGTCCACTCTGCACTCAGCACATGCTTGGAGGTACTGTGGGCCAGGCATTTCTATTCTAATGACAAAATGGATCTACAGAAGATATACAAGTCATTCCCCAGGACCTGCGTGGCTAGAGTGGGGTTTGACCTGTGCGTAGATGAATGCAAGTTGCTAATCATGCAAATGGTAAACAGCTCATGCCCCATTTAGCTTCGAAGCACAGGTCAAAGAATCTGATCTGGGCTGGGCGTGGTGGCACATGCTTGTAATCCCAGTACTTTGGGAGGTGGAGACCGGAGGATCCGGGTTCGTGGCCAGTCTCAGTTCTCTCTCTCTCTCTCTCTCTCTCTCTCTCTCTCTCTCTCTACCTAGTGAGGCCCTCCACAACTTCGTGAGACTCGGTTTCAAAATAAAGTATAAAAAAATAGGGCCGGGGGTGTAGCGTGGAGGTAGAATGCCCCTGCGTTCAATCCCTGGTACCGCAAAAAAAAAAAAAAAAAAAAGAATCTGATCTGAGCAATAGGGGAAGCATTGATTCTTCAGTGCCTATTGATAAGGGAGACTACTTTTATTTTTAACCACTTTGCTTCATTTAGTGGGAGAGCAAATCAGCGCTCATGAAGGAAATTGCCCATATTATTATCTTTTCCCTCTTTGCTAAGAAAAACAAAAAGAAGAAAACTGGAAAGACTTGACATAAGCACACAGTGTCTTCATATTGTAAAGGACTGGCATACCACATCTCAGCATAGCTCTTTTCCAGAAAGGATGTAGATATTGATCTCAGTTGAACCACCACTGAGGTATGTATGAACATATTAGTTTCCTTTTTCTGTCTCTTAACTTCTTCCATGAATTCACAAAACCTAATTTGGCCATCAGTTTGGGGAATAATTTTTCATTAACTTTCTTTGATTATCAAGCATGTATTGCTGGGGCTTAGCAGTGTACATACTATCTGATGAGCACTCCATATGCATTTCTTAGTTGAAGTGAAAAATACAGTCTATGGATTACCCCCATTGAAAGAACCCCCTTGCACACACCGTGTGCTTGAGGTTTCTTTACACATAGAGAAGTTGACTAACTTAACTACAGTGCTCAATAGTCCACTCTAAATACAGAAAACCTAATTTTTAAAAAGCTTTTAAATTTCATTCTTTTTCTCTCATAACTTTACCATAGCTGCCGGCAAGCAAAAACATTTCCTTATTTGAATTTCACAACTTTCTTCATTACTTGCCAGTTGTATAGTGCTAATAAGAAGCAAACCATGAGTTTGCATTTAACCCTAAAATAGGAGACTATCTTTCTGATATAGACTTTATATATTTAGTTACCAACCTAAAAATAGAGACATGATTCTTACAGTCTCAATAATTAGGGAACTTTTCTTTTGAATTTATTCAAAGTGACAAGTGGAGGTTTTATAAGGGGGGAAAAGTCATTTATGTGGACAGAACACTATTGCTCTTGTACTGTGGTCACCAAATAATCACATCATTTTTTATTTAAAACTTAAAAGAGAAAACAACTTACTGGCCTTTGAGTCCTTTGTCATTTTGTTTGCAGGACATTTTCAAGCCAGTTCACAACTGTCTTGGACAGCAATGCCTAATCTTCCAACGAAAGTAAAGTACAAGTTGTCACCTTTACTTAGAAGCCAGCTCAAGAGGCTGTGTATTTGTTTTGTAGTTGTGAATCCAGTAGCAGGCACGTACTGTAAAACATTAAAGGCCTCATCTCTGATTTGTAAATACCACACTTGCCTTCAAATTCTTCAAAAAGCCCAGGAAGTCTGAATTGCTTGAATAATCCCTAAGGTTTATTGTTAGAGGATCTGCCCAAATTGCAAGGGAGGGGTGAGGGTGCGGAACCAGGTCTGTCTGCTCATCAGCTACAGAGGCTGATGGGCGAAACCCATCCTCCCTAGGGTCCAAACGGGCATATTTTGTTCAGCGTGGTGGCTTTCTAATTATAGAACTGGGTGGTTTTGGTGAAGTATTTCAGGAAAGTTTTCAGTTAGATATTGTTTACCTTACCATATAGGAAATGAAGGGCTCTAGACAAAGACTTGGTGAGTAATTGAAATGTTAAATAATGTCACCAATTTCAGGCTTAGTCACTGTCCTCAGAGGTGCTATGGAACTGGTTAGGCCAGTCTTCCGAGGCTGGAGGCGCTCAACTGTCCCCTGGCACAGGGAACCCTCAAAGCGTTGTCTGCAGGGCCAGGGCCAGCTGCAGGCTGTTCAGAAGCTCCCCAGTGCCCAAACTCCTCTGGCTTGTGACCTAAAACATTTAAAGTTCTAATCCTTCTATTCAGAGTCTAAGTAGCTGCAAATCAACTCTCCTGTGAATCACGGGGTGCAATGGGGACATTGGGAACTTCTTACTTCCAAGAAGCCAGGGCCCTGGCTATTGGCCAGCTCAGTGTAGACAGTGAGGCTGATTCCTCTTTCAGATAGCATCAGATGATAAAGAAAAAGGAAGCAAAGGATTTTGACAAAGGAATCAGTTTTCTGTCTGGCTGGGGCTGAAAAGCTAGGAGAACCAGTGTGAATCCTAGGACTTTGAATCACAGGCCGTTTTCAATGTATTGCGCTACTCCCTCTCTCTCTTTCTGTGTTTCTATGCATTTGACAATCTCTGCGTAGTCTTGTATTTCTCTTCCTGCTTTAAGGTCCTGGACCAGGAGTTGATTATTCCAGAAAGGTCTAAGGCTGTGCTGTTGCTAGGTCTTGGAAAGAGGTCTGAAACAAGACCACTGGGATTCTAGATGCCAATGAACTCAGGGCTCATTGTGCGTCTACCTGAGTATCTGTGTCATTTTGTTGGTGTCCCCAGAGTCATTCTCTCCCATTTTTAAACAACCCAGAACATCAGTGTTTCTCCCACTCTTAAATATATTTGACTCTACTAATATTAAGGGTTGGTCTTTAAATAGAACCTAAAGGCCAAGAAATAAAATATGTAAAGTATATGTTAATAGATTATTGTAGACCCTACATGTGGGGTTGCCCCATCAGCATTCTTTAAAGTCCTATTTATTTTATGACCTAATTTTTCTCATTCCTGGAGTCAGTGGGTTCAGTTAAGTAGTTAATGTAATGACAGTAATAGTTGTTATGCATTCGTTGATGCATTATTTTCTGGTGCTTTGTGCTTTGCAGGGAACATCTCATTTGGTCATTACAACAGCTCTAGGCATGGGGGGCGGTGTCCAAATACCCACTTTCTAGGGAGACAAACCAAGGCTCAGAGAAATCAAGCAATTTTCTGGTAAGTGGTATGATAAGCCTTGAATGAGGACAGTAACAGGATTTTGGCTACTGTAAATATGGGTTTCCAGTTATGAACACAGGCAAAGGGCTTAGATGTTGGAGGAAATACAGAAGCAGTATGAAATGAAAAGGTCTCTTCCCAGGAGGAGTTTATAATCCATTTGAAATGAGGAGCTCAAGTTTCACCATGAAATGGCATTTGTATCTCCACCGCATGCGACAGATTCCTATGATTTTCTTTTTGACTGTTTGGAACTCATCCATGCAAGATAAGAACTCTGAGTCTGAGCCTTTATAGGGCACAGACAATGGCTTTTTTCAGGATCCTATGAGTATGTTTTTTCTGCCTATAAATGATACTTAATAGAGTCAACTGATTGTACACATTTGGGCCAATTTTACATAGCCAAGAGACAAGAGGCAAGGATCAGCTGCCCACACAGTATCTTCATTCATCAAACTCAATTCTCATACTGACTCCTCTCCAACAAGTGAAAAGCTGTCACTAGATTTTGCCCCCAACTAGCAAATTGAAAGGGTCCTTTGACTAATAATCCATAGTCATACCCTCAGTTTTGACTTTCTTGTTAAGTCTGACATAGATAAATGACAAATATTTTTGGGGGGCTCTGGAAACAAGAACTAAAGATGGAAAGAGATGACTCACATGTACACAGGATGGCTGAGAGGATAATCCACAAAATTGTAAATTACACATGAATAATCAAGTACTTACTATAATATACGTGTTCATTTTTCTATTTGGGGCATATTTCTTCTCTATTATATTCTTACTGGTCCCGGTAATTACTTCTTGTTTTGATTCTATCTTGTTGCTTTAATCTTTTCTCTAAGTAAATTGCAACACAGCAAATGTATTTCAGTACTGTTCCTTGCAATTCCTGTCTTTATGTCAGGTGGCAAGAGGAAGGGGCTTCTTTTATTAATTTGTCAGTCTGGATTTGAACGAACAGCAAGCCTAAAACACATTGACTATGGTTGGTTGAGTCTGAAAGATTCAGTTGGGTTTCTTCAATGTATTTTGTTCTGTCTACATGACAGTGCCACACAGCTAATTACACTAGTTTTCTACTCACATTGTTGACGTGATACATAGTAGTGAATAAGATGGACTAGAATGTTCTATTTAGTCTGAAGCCGTATGTATGAAACAACAAATAGAAATCTTAGTCACCGAGAGGTTTGGGTTCTATGATGCCAGAGGAAACCAGGCACCTGGAGCTGGGTTAAACTAACCCACATGGTCATATCCATAGCTACATTTTCTTCCCTTTGCAACACTTAGCCGTTTTCTCAGCACCTATATAAATAATAATACAATAGCTGGGGGTGGTAGTGCATGCCTTGTAATCCCAGTACTTGGAAAGCTGAGACAGAAGGATCACAGGTTCGAGGACAGCCTCAGCAAGTAGTGAGACTCTCATTAACCTAGCAAGAACCCTGTTTAAAACAATAAAGATAAACTAGGGCCAGGGGTGTAGCTCAGAGGTAGAATGCCCCTGGGTTCAATCCCCAGTACCCCCTCCCCACAAATAATACATTACCTGTCAAAGTGTAAGTGATGTTTTGTTGCTAGTTGAGTATGGAAAAACTCTACAGAATAGTTTTGTGGTTTTTACTAAGCTCAAAAATGCAGAACACATTTCTTCAAGTTACTTTGACACAAGAGAGATGGGCCAGTGTGCTTTAAAGAAATCCGCCCAGGTTTCTGTTCATCTTTCTTCAATCCCACTGGGCCACAGGAAGAAGATGTATCAGAGAATCCTTGTTTGCATCAACCAGAAGACAAAAGTCCTTCCAAGGGATGGGGAGGGAGGGGAGGAATGGAGCACACAGTGTTGCTGTTTACCTTGCCGGCCTGTCCGGTCCTCCCAGGGTAGATTCCTGGGATAAGAACAATGCTTATTGGTTGTTCTTGCAGTGCACAAGAGCACACCAGGTCCCTGGGACCAGCTTATTTGCCTTCCCACACTCCTGCCCTGCCCTGTGTTCCACCTGCAGTCCTGTCTATGCAGGAGAGGAAAGATGGAAGACGTGTTTCCAATCATCTGCTCCAACTGGAAAGCTGGAGACATGCATTGTGCGTGTCGTTAAGTAATCAGACAATCTTACACAAATGTGCACACTATTATTCAGAGGAATGATCTTTTGATTTTAACATGTGGGATCAGGCCATATACATTGTGTATGTGTTTGTGTGTGTGTGTGTGTGGGTTTGTGTGTGTGTATCTTGGTTTTCTCACTTTGCAATATATCCTGGAAATTCGGAGAAATCTATCTTATTTTCAATAGTTACATAAGGGAGGAACTTACTAAAATTTATTCAAGTGATCTGCTGTCAACAGATATTCCATTGTGAAAAATTCTCAACATACAAAAAGGTACTGTCGCTATAAATATTCTTAGACACATATTCTTAATGATTGGTGGTTTTCTTGTTATGGTGAAATTCCCAAAAGTAGGACTGCTGGTTCAAAGGGTATGTGTATTTCTAAATTTTAATAGGTTTTCCATATTATTTTCTAAAATGTAGCAGATCACAGTCTCACTAGGAATGTTGGAGAGTATTGTTGTCCTCACTATTACACTAGCATTCCTGGTTCCCCACTTTCTAGTTTTTGCTAGTAACATGAATAAGCATTGTTATTTTAGTTTCCATTATTTGAATATCTAACAAGGTTGAACATTTCTTCACATTATTGTCAGTCCTTTGGATTTCCTTATCTATTAATGACTTATGTGTTTCCTTGATTTTTTTCTTATTTATAAATGCTCTTATATTTATATCATAGATTTAAAAAATTACCAGATAAACCTGCATGTATTTATCATGAACAACATGATGTTTTGAAATACATATACATTGTGGAATGGCTAAATCTAGCTTATTAGCGTACACATTACCTCACGTGAAATTGACCTATTGATACAAAGGATGGGCAGTGCTTCACCGAGTTACAGTCCAGAGTCACGTCCTGTCTTACTACTTTAGCACTTAGCACAGAGACTATCACTTATTAAGCAGTCAAGGAGTTTGGGCAAGTTAACTAGATAACATTGAATTATTTTTGGTGACCAAAGAACTGGGCTTCTCATTTTGAAAACATGTGTGAGATTTCTGCCTTCCTACCTACTACTAAGATATTGGATTACTGAGAAAAATCAGGCAAGGACTAGGAGGAAAAACATCATCACATCTATCCTTGCCAGTGGACTGGATGCAGAACTGGGCTTCTCAGAGGTGATGGATTGGTTTGACTATGTATTTGACTGAAAAGTAGGTTACGGTGCCCCAGCAAGCCCCTGAGGCTTGCTGACAATTAGTCGTGCCTGTTTAAATCAAGCAGTTTTATTGGGCCCTTAAGAATATTTTTTGGTAGTTTCAATTTCAGCAAGGGCGGAAAGAGGGCAGGGGAATGTAGAAAGATGCTCACAGTCCAACTGGAAGGTTTAAACTCACTCTGCCTCTTTTCGGATGAGTGCCTCTCACAGTTGTTTCAGCCACATCTTCACTGCTGTGATCCCACACCTGACACACACAACTTAAAGGAAGAAAGATTTATTTGCTTAAGTGTCTGGATATTTCAGTCCATGTATATAGTCCATTTATGCCGGCAGTCAAGCAGGAGCCGAGGCTATCGGTCTTCCGGGCATGATGGCGAGGAGCAGAGAGAGCAAGGGGTGAATTGAGGGACATATACCGTCCCCAAGGCCATACCCCCAGGGCCCCACCTCCGAGCATGGATGCCTGCAGAGCACGAGGTCTGAGGGGCATTTTACTTTCAAGCCATAGCAGAACAGCAATCCTTCTTCTCCTCTTTCTCATCTTATTTTCTTCTCTTCTTCTTTCTCGTCATACCCCTTATTTTTTCTTCTTCTGCATCTTTGGGAGTTTGAGAAACAGCCTGAATCAGTAACAAGTGGGGAAAGGAGAAAGGAACCCCCACCTTGCTAGTTCCTCCTCCCTGCCTCTGTCACTTCCCTTTCCCTGCAGCCCTAGATACAATCCAGTGGTCTTCATTCATTCATCCAGAAAATACCGCGCTTCCACTACCTCGAGGTAGTGTTATAGATGCTCGGCTCCAGCGATGAGCAGCACAGATATGGGCCTCGCGCATACGGAGCTTACATCTTATGGCGGAGGCGGATTGGTGATAAACAATAAGCTTAACACATACGTGCAGAGGGCAGAGGTGGGAAGGGCTACAAGAAAGAACAGAAGTAGAGCAAGCTAAGGTGGACTGCCCGGCCGTGTGGGTGCGGTAGGATGGTCAAGGCCTCCTGGGATGGGAACGTGTGAGCACAGACTTGAAGGAGGTGGAGTGAGACAGTAGATACCCGGGGGAGAAATTTCCAGATAGAAGGAAGATCCAGTCCGAAGCCTGGAGCCAGGAGCTTCCCCGTGAGATTGAAGAGTCGTAGGAGCCAGTGTGCTTGGGGCCCAGTCAGGGGGACAGGGTCAGAGGGGTCAAGGAGTGGCTGTGGCTGCTTTTCTTTAGGGGAATTCAAAGGGTGATGCTTTGGATAAATTTAAATGTTCCCAAATTTGTTTTTGTACTATCTATACAATGACTTTCATATTAATACTTCACTAGCAAGCAGACTGCTCTATGATGATCTTCCCTTTAGACTCTAGGAAAATTTTGCTATGTAAATTTCCCATTTTTCATTCACCAACAGAGAAATGCATTAAAAAGAAGCCACAGAAATTTAGAGTAAGGTTCTCCCAGAGCTACCGAGATAGAAATATGTTGAAGTTACTTCCGGATATATTTATATGTTTCTTTTTAATGTTAAAAGGGACTGAAGTACTTTGACTTAGGATGCAGGATTGTTTAAAAATGTGCCTCAGCTATTTAAATGACTAAACTATTAGCTTTCAGAAAGAACGTGAGGTCAAAACCTAGTGGCTGATAATAACGAAGAAGAAGGCAGCATGTTTTGAAATATTATGATTTGGGCAATACACTGGCATTTTTTTTGCATCAACCTCAGAGTACAAGATAGTTGATGTTGTTAATATTCTTATATTTGCTACTTATTTTTCTCTTATCATACGCCTGGCAATATGCTGAATGGTCTACCTTTATCATCTCATGCAAATTGTGCAGTCTGCCTGTCGAAACAGGTCTCATTAAACTCTAGTTTGTTAGGGAAGGAAATTAAGGCTCAGAGAGGTTAAATAAGTTCAGGATTATATACAGACCTGATGAGTAATATGTTTCATTATTCTGTCTTTTGCCTATATATTTTTCTTTCACCCTGATTATGTTTAAATGAGAGAAGAGAGGCTTATCTTTAAACAATTACACAGAAAGCAGGATTCTCCAAATGAGTCCTATTCGTTTGCAAAAGTCATATTTAAATAAGTTTGGAAGTGCTGCAAATTTCTCCGTGCAGAATTGTTCGCACATTTCACCTCTGCCCATATAGGAAGTAGGATTTCTTCCAAACCTAGTGAAGGCATCAGTTGCACTTTGGCTATGGCCCTCGCCATGACTATTAGCTTTATTTATTTATTTATTTATTTATTTATTTACGGTACTGGGGATGGAACCCAGGGACATTCTACCTCTGAACTACACCCCCAGCCCTATTTTTTTTTATTCTTTTTTTTTTGCGGTACTGGGGATTGAATGCGGGGGCGTTCTACCTCTGCGCTACGCCCCGGGCCCTATTTTTTATACTTTATTTTTGAAACCGGGTCTCATGAAGTTGCGGAGGGCCTCACTAAGGAGAGAGAGAGAGAGAGAGACAAGGAGAGAGAGAGCGAGAGAGCTGAGGCTGGCTGCGAACCCGGATCCTCCAGTCTCCGCCTCCCAAGTACTGGGATGACAAGTGTGCGCCACCATACCCGGCTGATTATTAGCTTGATAAGTTTGTGGCTTGTGTTTGCAAGTTTCACTAGTTTGTTGCATTGATGTTCTCATGTAGTATTTTTTAGTTTGGTTATGAAAATAAAAACAATAGTCCTAGGTTGAAATTAAGTTTTATTCTTTCCTTTTTAACCAGTTCCAGATTTGAAAGCTTATAATGAGGTTGAAATTAATTGTTTTTTTTTTCTATGCCTTTTTGAACTCTCACAATTGAGTTTTTTTTTGTTTTTTTTTTTTTGCGGTACCGGGGATTGAATGCAGGGGTGTTCTACCTCCGCGCTACGCCCCCGGCCCTATTTTTTATACTTTATTTTGAAACCAGGTCTCACGAAGTTGCGGAGGGCCTCACTAGGTAGAGAGAGAGAGAGAGACAGGGAGAGAGAGAGAGAGAAGGAGGGAGAGAGAGAGAGAGAACGCTTGCGCGCGCGCATGCACAAGCTGAGGCTGGCCTTGAACCCGGATCTTCTGGTCTCAGCCTCCCAAAGTACTGGGATTACAAGCGTGCGCCACCACGCCTGGCGCCACAATTGAGTTTTGATCCCATTTTATATTAAAATGGCTCACACATGGTTAAAAAATGCTCTAAACTCTGCTTTCTCTTAAAGGATTTACATGCAGATTAACACATGAAGGCTTCTGGGGCATTTGTGGCAAAGAAACCTGATTAACTTATTTATCCCAATTTTCCCCAGATCATGTAACTGAAAACAATGAGTATAATAGCTTTTAATATCCTTTGAGAAACACTTGGGGAAGTATTAAATGAAAAGATATAATGTGATAAATTCAAAAATAGAATTCTTTAAAAATGACATTGTTTTGGAACAAACCATTAATTTTGTCTTTACGTGGCCTGACATATATTAGTAAAGATGTTATGTGCTTTTTTTTTAGTGATTTGCATTCTTTACTTCCTCTTGAATTTCATGTTACTTTTTTAAAGTAATTAGTCAAAACATTTGTTTAGTGTCATACATTGTGCTAGGTCTACTAATATATAGAGAATATATAAACACATAAATAGAACATATCTCCTGTTACAGGCTCACAGTACAGTAAAAGACACAAAGGAATAATTTACAGGACTGAAATAAAGCTACACACTTTACATCAATGATGTGCTGTGGAAACAAAGTTATGAGGACTTAACTCTGCCCATGAAAATCTTTCAGAAGGAAGTGGTGTTTGATCTGAATCTTAAAAGAAGTGTAGATGTTTATCTGGAAGACCAGGGCAACATGGTGGAGATGAATATTCAAGAAAGAGGCAACAAGAAGCCGGGTGTGGTGGTGCATGCTTGTAATCCCAGTACTTGGGAGGCTGAGACAGGAGGATTGCAGGCTGGAGGCCAGCCTCAGCAACTTAGTGAGTCCTTATTTGAAAATATAAAAATATAAAGGGCTGGGGGTATAGCTTGGAGGTAGAATGCCCCTGGGTTCAATTCCCAGTAACAACAACGACAAAAAGACAGAAAGAAAGCCAGTCAGACAGACAGATAGACAGAAAGAAAGAAAGAAAGGGGCAACATGACACATGTTTGGGGATGGGATTTGTTGTGTTTGGGGACTCGTGATTCACTGTGGCTGGAGTGCAGGGTCCCGTGGAGAGACTGGGAATAGACTGACTGCTCAGGGGCTTGGTTCGACCCAGTGGGCTACCAACAGAGAAATAACACACATCAGATGTGAGTTTAGAAACAGCACTCTGGATGCAATCTGAAGTGTGACAGGTAATTGATGGAACGAGATTCCTGAGGAGATAGAAGGGGTCAGGTGATAGAATCTGCTGATGTTTTAAGATTATACAAAGAAGTTTCAAGTAGCAAAATCAGGCCAGACCCACTAACTTTTTGGAAATCATGCGACCAGAATGTTGGAAAAGAAGATGCTAAAGATTGATTTTCATTTATTTGTTTAATTCCGCCTGACTGTTATGCTGGGAGAATAGACTTTGAGTGAGATGCTGGAAAGTTCCAGACCTCTCCTTCATCAGACTTCAGCATGGCAGGCTCTTATTGGTTTAGAGTTACAGCCTTGGGCTTTTGGCATAACCATGGAACAAGACTTCTCCCTTTTTCAAAAGAAAGCCATTTATCCAACAAGTATTTGTTAAATAAATGTACATGCATTACAGGCAGTTCCCAGGGCACTAGATGTACAGGTTGAGGATGTCTCATTTTATTTAGCATGAATCCACAAACATGTAATATTCATGGTAAATATTCACTCGTCCTGTGCTGCCAGGTGAACTGAGACTGGCTTTCCAACAGATGGCCAACAGATGGCCACACATTGATTTCCTTGGGGTTTGACCTGTTTAGAGACATTGGGAGAATCTGGTTTGGGAGGTAGATTATAGTCAGGACCTTGGAAAATTGGTGGGAGTAATTGGGGTGGCGAGGGGTATAGCCGGGTGGAAGGGAATAGCCCCCGAGGAAGGAATCAGTAGTTCTGGGATGAGCGCAGCATGTTCAGGGGCCTGGGAGGTCTGGGGGTGGGGTCAAGGCCTTGATCTTGACAAGGTAGGTGTGTCCTGATTGTGGAATTTTCAGACCTTCCCTAAGAACTGCTGGCTTCTGTCTAAATGACGGTCAGCCCTGAGAGCTCTTGGAATAGGGAAGTAACACATTTCAAGTCCAGGAGAGTAGGGAGGATTATGTTGGGAAGAGCCGGGTTTAGGGAGGTCAGGGCAGGGCAGAGAAAAAGGCAGATATGCACAAAGACAATGGGAGATGAGGACAATCCCACCCACGGCTTTGTGTGTGCATGGGACAGATGGCGCCTCTGGCAAGAACATGAGTCCACATAACTGAGAGCAAAGGGCATTCAGACAAAGTGGCCCCACGGCCGAATACTGAGGCCTAGCCCCTCCGCTAATAGTAATCCTGGTACTCGTGTGCCCAAATGTAAATCCTGACATGTTGTTCCCAACTTCATAGTCCTGTTGTATTGAAATGAAAACCTAGACTTCTTTAAAACTCTTGTCTATCCCATGAAATGGTGATTATCACAAGTAGCACGCAGCTTTGCATAGAGCTGTGAGAGGAAATCCTGCTTCAGGCTAATTCAGTATCTGGGCAAATTGCTACTTCAGAGTGATGGAAGGGAGGTTTTGGAGGCAGAAGATCAGTAGTATTTAGCCAACTAGGTTTCATAACATTGGTAAACCTTTCACCCTGGAAAATACCTATCAGTGTGGCAGTAACGTAGGCTATGGGTCACAGGTAGAAGCGATGTGTATGAAATATGAAAAGTTAAATGGGTTCAGGATCTCAGTGTATCAAGAACTTTGTAGCTCATTTGGAAGATTTTTTTTTTGTGTCTCCCAATTTTGGTTTTCAATATACATGAAGGCAACATATCTATATATATGTATGTATATGTGTGTGTATGTATGTGTGTATGTATGTGTGTATATATATATATATTTTTTTGTTTGTTTGTTTGTTTGTGGTGCTGGGGCTTGAGCCCTGGGGTGCTCTACCACTGAGCTGCACCCCAGTCCTTTTAATTTTTATTTTGACACAGGGTCTCACTAAGTTGTCAAGGCTGGCCTTGAACTTGTGATCCTTCTGCCTCAGCCTTCCGAGTCACTGGGATTACAGGCATGTGTCATAACACCTGACATAAAATTTTGAATCATAAAGTAGGAAGGAAATAGGGTGGGCATTGAGCATGTGGAACTATTTAGAAAGAGATATAACTTTAGAATGCACATAAAATGTAACCAGAAGCTTATGACTAAACTTAGAAATTCCACTTCTTCAAAGACACTACTAAAATGACAAGAAGGGATTGGAAAAAGAACATCAGCCCATAAGAACAAAATGACAGGAGAGTAGACCCCAGCGAGCTGGAGTAATCCATGGAATTCTAGAGGCTGAGGGCTGCCTGGTGAGCAGCTGAGCGGGCCAGCTTGGTGAATCCTAAACCTCTGGAGCTAGGGGCATAACAAGCAAGCTCACCCAACTGTGGGACCAGGTAGGCTGGGACTTCAGAGGCAACAGAGGCCTCCAGAGGCTAGGGCGAGGCTGAAAACAGAATTGGCTGAAAGTCAGTATCTGTGGCAATTAGAGCCACAGACACCATCCTAATTCCAAAACCCACTGCAGTTGAGTGAAGAGAGGTAAATGTCTTTCTAAAAGAGAGAAATTCAGTGAAGGCCGTCATGATGAATGGGGAGAGCCCCTGCCTCCTGTCTCAAGAGTTTTTTATTTTTGTGGTACTGGGGATTGAACCCACGATCATTCTACTTTTGAGCTACACTCCCAGCCCTATTATGTTTTTTATTTTTTGAAACAGGGTCAAAGTTGCTGAGGATCCCGCTAAGTTACTGAGGCTGGGATCCTCCTGTCTCAGCCTCCCAAGTACTGGGATTACAGGCCTGTGCTACCACACCTGGCTTATCTCAAGATTTGATAGCCAGGCTTATGCCACCCAGGCAGCAGGAGTTTGGAGTTGTGTCTGAGGATACTAATCACTTCAAAGAAAGGACCTTCTGATAGTGACATTTAAGGGGCAAGGTCCCCACCTGATTACCCGAGAAATGTACAGACAGAAATATGGTGAGACAATGGAGGGTTCACCACAGCATGCTGGTAAGATGAAAGACACACACACACACACACACACACACACACACACACACACCACACACACCACACACACACTTCGGTTTTGTTGGAGGAATTATACAGGATGATAAACATCTTGCATCTTTCTCAAACTACTGTCTACCGAAGGGAATAGGTGCACGTGCTCTTGGCTAAGCCAACTCCACCTTCAAGATGGGTCTTTGTGAGGCAGAGGAAACCTGCAACACGTTTGCAGCCTCAGTCTTTGTCCTGAGTCCATCCTGGTCCCTAGCCTTGTTCTACCTCGTTTTCAGATTTAAATCCAGGGTTATTATAAATCCTAACACCTGGAACAAATTTATGGATGTTTTCATAATTCATCTAGGAGTCTCAGGAAGACTATGAAATATGCTTTTATTTTGTCATCTTAAGAACTACATTTCTGAATTTTAAGTATCTTATTCTGTACTGTCAACAGATGAAATTAGGGAACACATTCATTGTCATTCTATGCATTTTGTTTTGTATTTCGAATTCAGAGTTAAGTATTTAAAAAGATAAGATCTTTAATTTTGTATGTGATCCCATGGAAGGTTTTATTAAAATTCTTCTACCTCTGGTCTCTGATTAGGGAATTACAGACTTTTTCATGACAACTCATCAAATTCATATCCCCTCTCCACCCCTGGGTGTTGGTCTACTCTTGGTGGTTTTTGTTGATGGCGCTCAGCTTTTGTGTTTGCTGAACCGCTGTTGGAGTGTTTTGATATCCTATGGAGGTACTATGTTTAATTGTGTCCCTCTAGAATTGTAAAAATCCCAGAAAACAAAATTCACTTTAAAGAGTTTTCAGTTTTGTTTTTTGTTAAACATTAAGGCTATGTTCTTTGATTTAGAACTATAGAGTTTCTGGGTAAAGTGTCTGGTTCTTAGTTTTCTGGGTAAATTCTTGGGAATTGGTAAGGCTCCCAAGATACTGTTTGCCATTCTCTTCTAATTAAATGGGAGAAATCCATATAAATCTTACATTTCTAAGACCTTGGGCTATTGTACCCACTTGGCTTGAAAGCAAAGGATCATCCAATTTTTATCCAGCTATTGGGACAACATACCGTGTCCCAAACAAGTCCCGTTTGCAGATGTGTGTTGAGCATTTCCTATGTGAGTGGCATTATGTGAGGGCAGAGCAAAGAAATTAAAGGTCTGAATTTTGTCCTCTTAGAATATTCTCTAGATGAGCTATAAAAAGCTAAAATAACAAACATTTACGTACAGATAATGTAAGAATCTACAAACATTATTAAGAGTAATTATATGTCAAACATTATGAAATTCAAGGCAAGAGAAATGAATGTAAACTGAGTTGCACAAGGAAGAACTTGTAAAAAGATGAGCTCTTGTTGGGTCAGTGGATCTGGGAAGACCAAGAAGAAGGAGAGGAGTAAAATGAAAGAGATGGAAACCACAGGTCATGTTCTACTGACAGAGAGCAAGGAAAGCAGCTGTAGAGGGGAGGGAGGGGTATCCTCCATCCCAAATGTCTGGACCAGATAGGGTCCTTGGCTTTGGAGTCCAAACCAACTCTGGCTTGCTTAGGCAGAAAAGGAGTTTGCAGTACTAGGTCTCACAATTGGTAACCATGATATATCCCACCATTTATTTCAGCCTCATTTAATTTACCTTTATTTTTATAGTTTGAATAGCTTTCTACATAGAAAACACATCTTTTATTACATGTGTACCGAGATATTTGACACTTTTATGTTATTATTAAAGGTATTTTAAAATTTCAATTTTTAACTGTCGGTGGTACATAGAAGGTACAACAGATTTTGCACGTTGTCCTTGTATCCAGCGAACTTGCTAATTTAACTTGTTGATTATCATAACTTTATCTGTAGGTTCTTTGGAATTTTCCAAATATGCAATCATGCCATATATGAATAATGACATTTTATTTCCTCTTCCTAACTCTATAAATTTATTCCCTATTTTTTTTTTTTTTGCAGTACTGGGGCATCAAGCCCAGTATCTTGCTAGCCAAGTGCTCTACCATGGAGCTCCATCCTCAGCCCTATTCCTTTTTTTAAAAACCTATTGCATTGGGTGGGATCCTCTAATACAATTGGACTAGAAGGCAATGGGACATTCTCTTCCCATTTCTGATTTTAGAAGGAAAACTCTTTAACATTTCACCATCATGAATGATGTCTGTTCTACAGATTTTTAGATACTTTGTATGAGGTTACCAAAGTTCATCCTAACTAGTTGATCAAGAGCTATTTTTAAGTAAAAAATTATATAAAATTAATTAACATGAATAAATGAAGTCATATAAGTTTATAAAAACATTTGTCTACATTTATTGAGATGATCACATGAATATTATCCCTTATATGACTAACTACCTTAATTGATTTTCAAACACATTTTTCATTTCCAAATTAAATCCAACTTACTTGTGGTATTTTTTGTCAAGGGGGAGATTGAAGAATCAGACTCAGGAGAAATAAAATCCAGGATGGCAACCATGGTGGGGACAGCAGAGCACCTGATTGGGTATACGCCCTGGGAGAGAGGCTTTTTCTCTAGCCAAAACCAGATGCACTCATGTGAGGGGGGCAGCACCTGTTTGTGATTCAAAATCTGGGCTCTGGACTCAGACAGCCTGGTGCAAAACTCCAGTTCTGCCTCTTGCGTGGTGTGGCCTCAAGCTCCAAGCATCCTTCTCTATAAAAGAAGATAATGCTCAATCTATCTTGGAGGTTTACACCAAAGATGAAACAATGAACACATTGAAGGGCATAGATCACTCCAAGCTCACAGAAAGTGATTCTAACTGCAGCCATTATTATTGGTATTAATTGATACTAGAAAAAAGAACAGAATGTCCACTCAGGAATCCTATAGGAAAGTTCAACTGAACATTGAGAAATTTTAAAATTACTTAGAAAGATTTTCATCAACAGAAAACACTGATTAATTTGATGGTTCGGCTTGATCCAAAACCTTGAATAATTTTCAAAACTCATTTATGTATCTGAGATGTGCGATGACTTCTAGCCTTTAATTTTTTAACAGCTTTATAGAGGACACACAATGAACCGCACATATTTAAAGCATATGATTTGATAAGTTTTGGTATATGTATACATCCATTAAATCATTACCATAATCAACACAAGAAATGTACCCTCCCTCCAAGTTTTGATGTGCTTCGTTTTTAAATCCCTCTCCTCCTTCCACCATCTATTAAAAAACATCTGAAGCCGGGCGTGGTGGCACACGCTTGTAATCCCAGTACTTTGGGAGGTGGAGACCGGAGGATCCGGGTTCGAGGCCAGCCTCAGCTCTCTCTCTCTCTCTCTCCCTGTCTCTCTCTCTCTCTCTCTCTCTACTTAGTGAGGCCCTCCACAACTTCGTGAGACCCGGTTTCAAAATAAAGTATAAAAAAAATTGGGCCGGGGGCGTAGCGCAGAGGTAGAACGCCCCTGTGTTCAATCCCCAGTACTGCAAAAAAAAAAAACCAAAAAAAAACCAAAAAAAAAAAAACCAAAAAACCAAAACCATCTGATAGTGCCCCGGGAAGTCTGACTTTCCCTGGAAAAATCCCATAGAGAAAGGGGAAGTGCTTCTCCACCCGGGAGTTCTACTGAATTTTAATGTACTCATATAACGTGAGCTACATTAAACCAGTACTAAAAGATAAGATTTGTTTCATAAAAACTGATAATAAAAATGCAGGTAGCTGAAGCTTTTATTTGCTTGATTTTCAGCAACCAAAGTGAGGTACTGAGATATACCATAGTGCAGGAACACTTCAATCCCACTGCGACTGTACCACGCTCTTGTTGTTTGTTTGCAATGGACTGAATGTTGATGCCTCCCTCCACCAAACTCATATGTTGAAACACTGGCCCCAGAGACGATGGTGTTAGAAGGTGGGGCCTTTGGGAGGTGAGTAGGTGAAGAGAGTAGAGTCCTCATAAATGGGATTAGTGCTGAGTATGGTGGCGCACACCTGTGATCCCAGGACTTGGGAGGCTGAGACAGGAGGATCACAGGTTCCAGGCCAGTGTCAGCAACTTGGCAAGGCCCTCAGCAACTAGGTGAGACCCTGTTTCAAAATGAAAAATAAAAAGGGTTGGGGGTATAGCTCAGAGGTAGAATGCCTCTGGGTTCAATCCCCAGTACCAAAAAAAAAAAAAATGGAATTAGTGCCCTCATAAAGGCAACCACAGAAAGCTAGCTTGCTCTTTCCACCATGTGAAGTTGTGGTAAGAAGGCGCCATCTTTGAACTAGAAAGTGGGCCCTCACCACACTCTACCTTGACCTTGGATTCCTCAGCTTCCAGAACCATGAGAAATAACTTTATCTTGTTGGTAAGCCACCCAGCTTCTGGTATTTTCACAACCAGAATGGACTAAGACATTGTTCTCTAGCAATTCAACTTGCCATGGGAGCATACTGGTCCTGTGTATCCTGGGTGCTGTGGCAGGAACTGACTGAATCTATCTTTAAGACATTCAGAGTTTAGTAGGGATAAACTCAAAGGAGTAGAGGGCAATGGAAAGTAAGCAGTGTTTGTGGGGCGCTACCAGGTGCTAGACACAGTGCACACACACTATCTTATTTAAACCTCTCAGCGAGCATATGAGCTGGCTCCTGTTAGTCTACTTACAGATGGATAGACTGAGGATCCAAGAGTAACCTGCCCAAGGACAGAGTTTTCAGTGGCAAGGGTGAAAGTGGTAAAGGGCTGTTTCTAGTCAGGGGGAATTAAGAGGCTGGGGTCATTCCTCTGTGACTGCACATCACATTTGTCTGGTCACTGCCCCTACTTGAAATTGTGCCTGAGGCCTGGTAACTGGTTTCTGCTGCAAGGCTCCACCTCTGCCCTGGGTCCAATTCTTGGGTTCCTGTTCCTCCTGTGCACACCACCCCTGAGTCCCTGAGGCCCCAGCGATTGGGCTCTTGTTCAGCCCCGTCTTTCTCTCAGGGCCAAACATCCTGGTCCCTCTCCAGGCCTGTTGGTCCCCAGCGTGGGCACTGGGGCTTCTCATTGCTGCTTTAGCTCCTCATTTTGACCAGCTGCTCTTTTTTCTTTTTTCTTTTTTTGCGGTACCGGGGATTGAACCCAGGGGCGTTCTACCTCTGCGCTACACCCCCGGCCCTATTTTTTATACTTCATTTTGAAACCGGGTCTCACAAAGTTACGGAGGGCCTCACTAAGTAGAGAGAGAGAGACAGGGAGAGAGAGAGAGAGAGAGAGCGAGCTGAGGCTGGCCGCGAACCCAGATCCTCCGGTCTCCGCCTCCCAAAGTACTGGGATTACAAGCGTACACCACCACGCCCGGCTACCAGCTGCTCTTTCTATTCCTTCATCTTGTGTGCTCCTCCATCCCCATCTTGAGCCCTGCTCACCCATCACTCTTGGAACTTCTCGTCTCTATCTACTGGCCTGGTCTGGTCCATTCACTGATTCCCCACTGATTTTTCCAGGGCTGATCCAGCCTCCCATTTTCCACAGCTGACCTGCCCCCCGAGGTCTGCTCCTTCTCAGAACACCTTGAGTACCAGCTTTTCCAGATCCGGCCAGTCCCACAGCCAACACCTGTCTTACCTGTCTCATTTGACTTCATCACTAACTCCTTTGCGAAATTTTTCTCCTTTTTTTTTGATTTAGCTTTGGCCTTGAACCATTAGCAAACCAATATATGTCTTCGCAATCAATTCCTTCCAGTTTGGGGTTCACTCTAGTCCTGTGGATGATGAGAGAGCGATGTCTCATATCAAATGTCTTGACATTACTACAAGGAACTGGGCGCCCTGCACTTCGAGGGCGTATGATTATGTGATGTGCCGAGGTTGAAAGAATCAAGTGCAGCCCCGAAGACATTCCTGCCAGTCTTTCCTGGTGAAATGTTCTTCCTAATGTTCCTCTTATCTCTGCGACCACTTTCACACAAGTTTTAATAGGTCATTAAATTAAATAGATTCAATTTTCTCTGTCTAGCCAAACTGTGGTTAGAAGGATCTTTGTATAAAACTCATTATAACAAAGACATCTTACTTGCCTCTTTTCTCTAGAGTGGCACCCAGTGTCACCCAAGGGTGAGGGGCACACTCATTCTTTTGTGCTTTGTTGTTCTGCTCCAGGGAAATTGATTAAGAGACAGAATGGTGGGTGCAGAAAAGGGGTGGGTTTTTTTGTTTTATTAGTATATCTTTGGAAGGATTGGGCTTGACTGGCTGGGCACCTATAGCAATGTGGAAATAGAATAGCTACTTGTTGTCTACATGGAGGGACAGTCACAAGAAAGGAGGTTAGAAATGGTGCCAGTTGCTTGTGGCTTCATGCCAAGCCAGTCTCCCACTCTCAGTAAGATTTCTTTAGATGTTCTGAGAGTTGCACCAACCCAATGCCTCCGCCGTGGCTTATCTGTGATAGGATAGCGATCAGCATTTATCCTGGCAGCATGGAATGAGTCACGTGTCATTGTGAGATTTTAGTTGCAAGGGTCTTTGGTTGCTAAAAACCTTCATAATGTTCTTGTTCCTCTCAGCAGGGAGACAAAATAAGGTGTCTGAGTTACCACTTTCATTATGCATGAGCAAGACAGAGGTTAAATCTACAGTTATGTCTTCAAAGACCCTTGCAAGCTCCTACATCAGGAGAAAATGCTGTTCATGCACTAATCATAGAAAGAAATTACTAGTCATAATGAAATGGGTTCACCGTGAAGTAGAAGATAAGAAATAGACTGGATATGTGGAATTATGAGCAATGACAGGTGTTGTCTAGAATTACCCCTCCTACCCTGCACCTCAGATCATTATTAACTGGTGCTATTTACTCTGAGTTTTCTTATCACCTTTTTTTCGAGAGATAAAATCTGAAAATGTAAGTTTCTTCAAGTTACAATTGGCTATTTTCTGTAATAGGGTTTTAGAAAGCCATGCTTCTTTTCTTCTAGGATAACATTTTTATTTCAATGATAAAATTGCCACTATAAATAGCCAGCGCAAGTTCATAGGGTATTAGTCTCATCAGGCAGTTAATTTACATTGTAAAAAATATATGAGTCATTTAACTAAAATTAAAAGTAACTGATATCTTGTCACTTTCTGTGTAGGATCCCTTCTGTTGGAAAAATGAAAAGTGATTTCATGAGCGGGCCAATGTAATTCCAAAGAACAAATGACTTAGTTTTATTTGCAAATTGAAGTTATTCTGTTTATGAGTCAGAAACACTGACAGTTTCTCGGATTAAAAACTAAAAGGGCTTTTTGCTCTTAGGATTTACATATTGGTAAATAGAGTTCCCTTGATTTTTATGTGTGTGCGTGTGTGCATGTGATTATATGAGATGCATATATCTTGTGCTTCTGTGCATAAGATCTCTGGGTGTTAAACCCAGAGATGGTCTTTTCAGTTGACCTCTTACATTTCAGAGATTTTTAAAAATATATATAATGCCTTAACCCAGAATTAACTCCAGTGATGAAAAGATTTGGGGACTCACATGGAGTTTAGTGGGGGATATACTTTTAGGCAGAAGTTCTTTTTTTTACCCATCATCAGATCTCATCTTGTATCTGTGGCAACTGTCACCATGACACATGAAGTTGAAATTGAAAAGGATAGTTACCTTTGAGACAAGAGAACTAAAGGTCTTTTTTTTTTTTTTTTGGTCCTAGGGACTGAACCCAGGAGAATTCTACCTCCGAGCTATATCCTCAGCCATTTTTACTTTTTATTTTGAAACAGGGTCTTGTTAAGTTGCTGAGGTTGGCCTTGAACCTGCAATCCTCCTGTCTCAGCTTCCCAAGTACTGGGATTATAGGTATAAAGCACCATGCTTGGCTGAACTAAAGGTTTGACCTTGTGAGTCTAACCTCTCCTGCCACCTCTCTCAGGGCTGCCCTGCCACACACCTTGGGCTCCAGTCCTGCCCATGACCACCACCTTCTCCTTCATCCTAGAATTCTTTGCTTCCTTCATCTTCTGTTCCTGTGAAAAGCCCAGATAACAATAACAGATGACATTTTTGATGGAACACTTACATGCTGTCCTATGTACTTTACACATTTTTATTCTTTTACCCAACATAATGAAATAGGTTCTACACATACCCACATTTTATAGTTGAGAAAACTGAAGTGCTATGGGGATAAATAGCTTGTCCAAGACCACAGAGTAAGTAGTGGAGCCAAGATTCACACCCAGGCAGTCTAACCCCAGAACCCATGTTACTGGCCAGCATCCTCAGCTGCACCACAAACCAGGTCAAGCACATGGCACCACAGCAGAGTGAAATTCACCAGGGCCAAGTCCATCTCCTCTGCCGAACTGCATGCTACTCGTCATGAGGAACATGTGCCATCTCCAGCACGTGGGGCCATGTACACACGTGCCCTATTAATTGTCATCATTGTTGCCACCACCATCATCACCACCACCACCATCACCACCACCACCACCATCACCACCACCACCATCATCACCACCACCATCACCACCACCATCATCATCACCA
>PVJS01017723.1:0-35795 GCA_004027185.1 Glis glis
GCCCCCAGCCCTATTTTTTAGACTTTATTTTGAAACCGGGTCTCACGAAGTTGCGGAGGGCCTCACTAAGTAGAGAGAGCGAGAGAGAGCGAAAGCGAGAGAGAGAGAGAGAGAGAGCTGAGACTGGCCGCGAACCTGGATCCTCCGGTCTCTGCCTCCCAAAGTACTGGGATTACAAGCGTGCGCCACCACGCCCGGCGCTTTCTTTGTTTTGAATCAGCGTCTTGCTAGATTGCTGAAAGCCTCACTAAATTGCTGAGGTTGGCCCTGAACCCGTGATCCTCCTTTCTTAGCCTCCAAAGTACTGAGATTACAGGCATGTGCCACCATTCCTGGCTTGTCTTTCAATATTTAAAAAATTAAATTGTGGTAATAGAGCCCTTGACAAATTAAGACATTCATTTATATTCCTTGTTTTCAGAAAGTTGCTTTTTAAATTAAACATAGATGTTGGATTTTTAAAGCAAATATTTAATTGAAATATAACATACATTTAGAAAAATGAACAAATCAGTAGTACAACTCAAGGATATTATTTCTGCTTTGTTTTAGTTTTAAATAAAATGCTTACTTGGAACAATTTTACAGAAAAAATGCAAAGATTGTACAGAGTTTCTGAACACTCCTCTAATTTTATTATCTTAACTATTGTGGTTGTTTATCAAAACTATCTCATTACTATTAACTAAATTCTAGCTTCTATTCAAATGTCCTCAGTTTTTCCATTATTGGTCTTTCTCTGATACAGGATCCAATCCAGGATGGTTCTCAGTCTTCTCAGGTTGGTCATAATCTTTCAGGAATTCCTTGTTTTCCATGATTTTGATGTTTTCCAGTTTGGATTTTCTCATGGGTATTGGTGTTATTGGTTGGTGGAAAGAACATGATAGATGTGATTTGCCTTTCCCATCACATCATAATAGGTTGTGGGTACCATCTACCTGCCATAATGAGTGATGTTAACCTCAATCACAGGTTTCTCCACTTCTCCTTCTTCCTCCACTCCTTGTTACCCTCTGTTCTCTGGAAGACATCAAGCCCATCCCGTACTTGAGAGGCATAAGGAGGCTGAGCTCCACTTTCTGGAGCAGGGAGAGTATCTACATATAGCATTTAAAATGTTTTAAAGTGAGGCTTCTATCTTATCCATTTATTTATTCGATCATTTAATTTTGTCAACAAGGTCTCATGTATAATTATTTTGTACTGTGGGTTATAATGCAATATGCAATATTATATGGTGGTTGTTATTTCAAGCTATTTCAGCTTTAGCCATTGAAATTCTTTCAGGCTGACTTATACGTCTCTTTGATGTTCCATCCTTTGATTTATTTAGTTATTGTTAGTACTTCCTTACTTTCTGGTCCTAAAAGCTATTCCTAGCCCATCTTCTACTCTCTCAGTCCCAGCTTTCTACCCTGCTTTATCTTCAAGAACTCCTGATTCCTATATTTGCAGAATGGGGTTTTGAAACCAAAGACTGTGTCCTTGAAAAGCTTGATGCTACTAAGAGATGCAGAATTTTGTCAAAAACGTTTTCAGTGTTTATTGAGGTAAACATGGCTTCTTACTATTTCCTTTTACTATTTAGGCAGGTTATACTGATATGCTTTATTTACTAAATCTTCCTTATATTTTTACATAAATGGAGTTTGACTATGGAATATAATTTAATATCCTGTTGGGTTTCTTTGTTTAGCATAAATTTTATTTCCTTCATTAGTAAAACGAGTGTGGGTTTTGAGCATACTTCATATATTCTGGATAAAACACTTTATCATTTATGTGATTTGGAAACCTTTTTCTCCAGTTTATTCCCTGTCTTCACTGTTAGCAATCTCTTAAAAAAGGTGTTTCTAAATTTTGATGAAGTTAAACTATCAACCTTTTAAATGGTTCTTGCTTCCAGTACATTTTTGTCTATCCCTAGGTTACCTTTGCATTTTCATATTAATTATAATTCTATAATTTGAAAATGTCTAAGGTTTGAAAATGTCTACTAAAAATTCTGCTGTAAATTTACTGAGAATAGAATTGAATCTGTAGAACAGTTTCAGAAGAATCAACATCTTGATAATATTGAAACTTTCAAAGAATGAATACAAAATATCTCTCCATTTATTTAGACATCTTTTGTTTCTCTCAGTAGTATTTTGTAGTTTGCAGCTTTTAGGACCTAAGCATTTTATTAGATTTATCACTAAATATTGTATTTTTGTTATTGTAAATGGTATTATTTTTCATTTTTATTTCTAAATATTTCTTGTGGTATGCAGAAAATAATTGATAACTGGTTTTTATTTATTGTTACTGAATCCTGAAATCCCAAAAAACACACACATTAGATCTACTAGTTTTTTGTTGCTGTTGCGAACTCAACAGGACTATTTAATGTCGTTGATTATATGTATAGATAAAGCAGTTTTAGTGATTCTTTTGTAATCTAGATATCTGTCACATGATTCTGTATCTTATTCCACTTGCAGTAATCCTCAGTACAATATTTAATAGAAATGGTAAGAGGAGGGATGTTTGTCCTATTCCTGATTTTAAGGAAGAAAATACTTGGTCTTTCATCATCAAATTCAATGATGCATGTTTTTCTGTGAGGTGCTTTATCAAATTGAGGAAATTTCCTTCTATTGTTAGTTTGCGGAGAATTTTATCACAAATGGTTGAATTTGTCAAAAATGTTATATGTGTATATTGAAATTACCACATTATTTTTCTTTTTTATCCACTAATAGTAAATCACATGGATTTATTTTCAAATGATAGGTGGGTCCTGCAATTCTGTATAAAAATTTTTGTGAAGTGTTATTTTATTAATTTATTATTGCAATAGGTTTGTACATACATATATTTTTTTTTTTTTTTGCGGTACTGGGGATTGAACCCAGGGGCGTTCTACCTCTGTGCTATACCCCCGGCCCTATTTTTTTATACTTTATTTTGAAACCGGGTCTCACGAAGTTGCGGAGGACCTCACTAAGTAGAGAGAGAGAGAGAGACAGGGAGAGAGAGAGAGAGAGACAGAGAGCTGAGGCTGGCTGCAAACCCGGATCCTCTGGTCTCTGCCTCCCAAAGTACTGGGATTACAAGCGTGTGCCACCACGCCCGGCTTTGTACATATTTTGATAAGAATAATGACATCAATTTCCTGAGATAAATTGATCTTTTTTCCCATAAAGTATTTTTTATCAGGATAATCTGGTCCCATAGGATGAGTTTGGAAATATTATTTCCCCAATTTTCAGAAAGGCATTGCATAAAATGTATAATCTTTTTGGTTGTTAATAATGATTGATGGACTCTGGAGGGAAATCACCTGGACCTGGTATTTTCTTTGTTAAAAGTTAGTTTTTTAATTATAAATTCACTTATTTAAGGGATATGGTACTTTTTTTCATTTTAGATGAGTGTTGACAGTTTGAGTTGATCAAAGAGTTTATTCCTTCTTAGCAAAATATTGAATTTATTAACATAAAGTTGTTCAGAAAATTATTTTATTTTTATATCTTCATAATCTATGGTAATATTCTTTTCCCATATCTGATAATGATTGTTTTGTCTCCTCTCTGCTTTTTCCCAATTTGTGAATAAGTATTATCAGTTTTACTTATAATCTCAAAGAATCTTTTGTTCTACTGTTTTCTCAAGTGTTTTCTTTTTTCTGGATTATTTATTTTCAGAATGAACTTTATTATTCTGTTCTCTATTCTTTGGAACTTTATTTACTTTCTATTTCTTAAAGTAGAAGTTGAAGTTATTCACTTGAGACATCTTTCTCTTCTAATATAGCTATTTTTATGTTATTTATTTATTTAATTTGTAGTACTGGGGATTGAACCCAGAGGCATTCTACCTCCAAGCTACACTTTCAGCCTTTTTTATTTTTTAAATTTGTAATAATTAAAAAAATTTTTAAACAGAGTCTCCCTATATTGCTGAGGCTCTCCTCGAACCTGGGATCCTCTTGCTTCAGCCTCCCAAGTACTGGGATTCCAGGTGTGCACAACCACACCCAGCTCTAACATAGCCATTTATTTACATAAATTTTCCTATAAATGTTTCTTTAGTTAAAACCCACAAATCTTCATATGTGAGACTTTACCTTTTATCTAGAATATGTTTAAAACATATTTTATTATTTCTTTGGATTTAATTTTTGACAGGAAATATTTATAAATGTGTTATTTAATTTTCAAGTGTGATATTTCTCCTTTATCTTTCTGTTAATCAAATCTAATTCAATTACACTTTGATCTGAGTATATACTGCATATAATTTAAATATTTTTAAATGGAATAAGCATTATTTTACAGCAAATAACATTTATTCTTAGTATATATTGCATGTACACTTGAAAAAGAATTCTGCTATTTTGTGAAAAGTGTTCTAGAAATGTCATTTAGATCAAGTTGATGGGCAATATTGTTCACATTGCCTTTATCCAAACTACTTTTCTGACCACTTGAAGTTCTTCCATACTTCTCACTATTGTAGTGTTCATATTTTTTGGTTCTTTTTATTTCTTTATTTCATTTTGCATATTTTCTATTACTGTACCTTCAAATTTACTACTTTTAAAATTTTGCCTTGTCTATTCTGCTAGATAATCCCACCCAGTCTATGCTATTGTTTAGTCTCAAATATTGTAATTTTCATTTCTAGGTGTTGAATTTATGTCTTTTCGTGTCTTACATGTCTCCATTTAATGTGTTCACTCTTTCCTCTATCTTTTCAGAAATATAAACTATAATTATAGATAAATATTTTAATATCCTTATTTACCAATTCTATCAGCTGTTTAATTTCTGGCTCAGTTAATGAATTGCTTTTTTCCTCCTTGTGTATTATATTTTCCTACTTTCTCACAAGTCCAATTTTTTTTATTCAATGTAAGATATCAAAAAGTTTACCCTGTTCAGTCATGGATATTTTTGTATTTTTATAAATATTATTTTTGGGTGGTAATGAAGTTATTTGGAAATTGTATAATCTGTTTGGGCTACATTTCTTAAACTTTGCTGGGTAAGACCAGCACATTTCATCTAGATCAGTTTTTTTCTACTCAATCGTGTAAGAGGTTCCATGAATTATGAAGTTCAGCACTCTGGCTGGAGAGGATGGTCACTATGCCCTGCCCTCTCTGTACACTGATGATTCTTCCCTCTAATATCTTTGATGATTCTTTTTCTGGCCTCAGGTAACTTCCTTACACATAAGACAAATACTTTGTTGGATACTCCAGCAGACTTCTCTTCAAATTTTCAAAGTTCATTCGGTATAGCTCTTCCCTCTCAGGTAATATCCCCTTCAAGTTCTACATAGGTTGGCCTCTCTGGATTCTCCAGTATGTCTCCCCATTTTTATCTTCATTGGCTGATTCTAATATATTGAGAACCATAGTTTTATTTTAATTTTTCTATTCAGTTTGTTATTTTAGGTGGGAGTATAAATCCAGTCCCTATCACTCTATCTTGGTTGGAAGTGAAAGTGGGAGTTCTGAGATGGGTTTTGATACAAAAACATTTTAATTATTAATATAACTAATCCAAGTAACAAGTTTTTGGGAAGTCATGAAGTGTACCATGTATATCTCCTATAAATATTATTACAATGTAAATTAAGATGATATGTCATCACTCTTACCTAAGATAAAGTTTAAGGTGTTAATTGGCCTTATATTATGTTCTATCTGTAGTCTTCAAGAACAACAACCTTATGCTGATCATAGAATAGCCTTATCTTTGACTCATTTGGTAGCTAAAGTATACAGATCCCTTCTATTTTGGCCAGTTAGGTATCTTCCCATTGCATTATAAACAATTAATTAAACTGGCAAAATGCATTGGGTCTTTTGTTTCAATTTCTCACATTTAAGGAACAGTACTTTGTCTTGTGTCTTCTTCTTTTTGCTCCTCTTATACCTAATTGTTTGTTTGTTTTTTTTTCTCTCATGGAGTGTAGTGTAGGTTTCAGGATTACTGCAAAATGATTCTCTAATTACATTTTACTCCTTTTTCTCCATAAAAATAAAACCCATGGTACAGGTCAATGGTCTTGAGTGTAGATAAGAGTTGATACCTTACAACAGGGTTATGCTCGGAGACTTATCACTTTTAGCAATGGCCCATATAAAACAGAAACTTCAGGAAGCATTCTTGACTGAATCTCTTCAGGCAGGGAGCACAGAAGGCTTGTGAGAAAAGGTGAAATCATCTATATTTTATTTGTACTGCCTTTGTTTCCCATTGGTGATATCATGATTCTCAGATGTGAAACATCATCCATTTTGTATTATAATGTGTTGCCTATCTGAATGGAGGCAGAGACAATTCCTCTTGGAAGAGAGCTAAGGAGTGCTGATGGCCTGGATACAAATGCCCCTGCTGAAGCTCAGCAAATAGAGGCAAAAAGACTCTACCAGGGCTTTCTACTTTCATTCCCTTTTGTACTTTTAAATTTTCTACCATTTTTTTTAGGAATAGGGTGATCGAGATAATAAAGATTAATTTCTCAGTAAAACTAGGGAGTTAGGTATAAAATAGACATCTAAATCCTCATGTGACCCTATATACTTCTAGGTCAAAAGGGACAATACAAAACAAGAGGGAAAAGTCATCATCAATTTTATTGGTCTCCTTCATCTCTTTTTGCTTTTTTTTTGTCTGATTTTATTCTAAAACCCAAGTTCTTTTGATTTTTCTTGGTTAAGTTGGCTCATTCTCTCAATTCTTAAAGCATTTAGTATCTGCTTCATACCACACAAAAAGCAAGTATATTTTCACAAAAATTACTTTAAAAACAAAGTACTTTAAAATATGCTAATGTATTTAATTTATTATAGCCAAAACTATGCACTATCTTTTCCATACCTTCAATGGGTGAGTTCTCAGTATAAGTCAATTATAAAACTTGTCTAACTTATATGGAAAAAGTAAATTATTATTTTATTAAATTTTAGCATTTAAGGTTCTTTTATACTACAGTTATATTATTCCAATATACTTTAGAAAAGACACAATGATCATATGGAATTATTTTAGATTTCCTACTAAAAATGATTATTCTTTCCTAATCTTGAACCACTTTCTAAATATCTTTAACTGTACCCTGCTGAAAGTGAGAAATTTGATATGATAAGGGCAAATATTTTTGTATTTTCCTTTGTGGATATCCTGAGAGTGCCTGCTGGTGCTGCCTTTAACCTTTTGAAAACCTTTAAGAACATTGTTTGCTCACAGATAAGCCTCTTATCATATTTGGAACTTATTATGGACAAATGGCAAAACTTTTACTACTTACTGATTAATACATTCCTCCCACCATACTTCCAACTCTGTTTCCTACGGTTGTATAAGAGTTTAATGTGTTTGTTCTTCTTCTCCCCACCAGGGATATAGACTCAGCAGTAAGTACATATTGGGCAAAAGTCTCTTCCTTATTTAATAGAAGAGGTTTATGTAGTCAAACCTATTTTCGAAGGAAATTTGATATTTTTATATGAAGTCCAAATGAAGAAGAGAACTAATAATTTCTTCCAAAGACACAATGTGAGTTTTCAACAGGAAATTAATCCCATTTATTTGAAATTTATCTGACATTTAACATTTGCCTCGCATGGAGGGCCTGTCATTTATCCTAACCCAACTAGGAACCAAAGCTTAGCCCACCAGCAGCAGGGAACATAGAGTGAAGAAGACCTGCAGGAGCGAAAATTAATCAGGCCCGAGGAAAGAGGAACATCCCCAAATGACATAGAGAAAGAAGGAAACATGTTCAGGGGATTGACATGGTTGCAAAGAGAGAAACTGCAAGAGGCTCAGAATAAAAAGACAGCTATAGAAAAGGAGGGGAGTTCATATCAAACAGTATTGGGAGGCTGAGGTCTGCAGACTGTCAGGTGGGCTTCAAAGTGGGGAAAATGTGCCTCAGAGAATGCACATGACATATTAGCAGTTGTGGGGGGAAATGCCTGTAAAACAAATGTGAAATCACATATGGTCTATAATGTATAAATTTGGACTAGCTGTAACACTATGGAGGATTAAAGAGAACTACCGTCTGCCTACAGAATGGCTGTCATAGCTGAGTGACTAAGCTCTTAGTGGCACATCACAAGGAATAAATGATGCTTTTGGCCTTGGGGAGACTTCATTTGATGTGCTAGTTGGACATTAAAGTAATTTTTAATAAAAGAAATAGAACATAGCAGATAAAGTTGAAATTACTTTATTACCTTTTACCCAGGAGTAATTACTATCATAAATTTTCTGTATACCCTTTCAGTCTGTTTTTATACTTTAAAAATATGAATATAAACATAAACACTAACTTGTATTGCTCTGTATGTCTTAAAATGACATGATTTCTCTAATAATCTATGCCATTTAGCAAATTGAATTTTTACTTGTATTTAGAGATCTATCTATCCATATTGAGAGAAAAAATAAAAAATAGCAATTTGCCATATGGAATTGTGGGCTTTTGGACCATGTTGTAGAGATAGAAGAAGAATCATTGTAATCTTTACAAGAAAAAAAAGTCAAACTAACTTCAAATGCATGCATTTTTTGAGAAGTCTTTGGAGAGACAAAGTTGGAGAGCAAACAACTGTTCCACAATCTAAAAAGAATTGGTACCTACAAAGATGTCAGCCTGTTCTTATTCTGGGTAGAAGCAATAGACACTGATACAAAGTTCATCGAGAAGAGTTGGCAATTTATTAAAGGAAAAACATGAGTTTACGGGACAGAATGAAACCCCTGAGAGCTAAAAAAATTGGGTCATCTACACCTTCTTATATGTTCTTTCTCTACAAATGCCACCAAACAGAAAGCTTGTAAAGATGCTAAAAAATACCCCTAGTAGTGCAGAGGTAAAGTAATGTCAGTCATGCAAAAGGAGCAAGAATTTCTGCCTAGACACTTCTCCTCTACTTCCACTATGGAACAAAAAGCCTTAAACTGTGAGGGAAAGGATAACAAGTACTGTACCTTTAGGACATTGCTGAAAAGTCATTGTGTCTGCAAGAAAAGGATGGGGGGATTAAAGGGAAGGGGAGGATTATAAGCTGGACCCACAACTGAGAAAAGAGCAGGGAAACTAAGAAAGCCACACCCCCAAGATCCAGAGAAAGAATTAAACCTCCCTGGTAGAGGGTTAATCACAACAATAGAGAACACACTTCCTCACTTACTCCACCACCAACTACAAGCTTCAAAGACAAGGAACAGTAGAATACTGCTGGAAGAGAGATAGGAGAAGAAAAAGAATGAACAAAGAGACCCACTTTGAGGCACAGAATGAAAGACCTGAAATTCAAAACTGAACAAGAAGACTTCATTCTGATAAAATAATCCCTATCCCAATTGAAACCTGTCCTAGTACACAAATTGGAACTGTAGCAACAGAAAACTCTCAAAACCAGCCCAATTTCCAGCTAGACAAACTCAAAGCCTACCTCAAAAGACTAGCAGAGTGTGTACCCATTTCCAAACATAAAAACGATTTTAACTCAGTCTCTAGTGATTTATAGAACATATTTATATTTCTAAAAAAAGTATAAGACATAGAAAGGGATAGGAAAAAAGTACTCAAATTATGAGAACTAAATTGAAGTATTACAAAGATGTTGGAACTACTTGACAGGGAATTTAAAATAACTCTGAGTAATATGTTAAGGGCTCTATTGGAAATGATGGACAACATGCAAATCAGAGGGATAATTTCAGTGGAAGAGATAAAAATGCATGAGGAAAAAAATGAAAATGTTAGAACTTAAAAAACATAGTAACAGAAATAAAGCATGCCTTCTATGGGATCATCAGTAAACTTAACAAAACTGAGGAAAAGATCAAAACATTCAAGATAGGTCAACAGAAGTGATCCAAATTAAAATGTTAGAAGAAAAAGAGTGTGAAATTTCTAAAAAAGAAAAAAGTTGAAGAAAAATTGCTGGACACTATCAATGAGCAAATATGCATGATGTTGTATTTCAAGAAAAGAAAAAACAGTAGATGTTAGAAAAATACTTGACTATATAATAACTGAGAATTTTACAAAATGAACCATAAACAACAAAACTCAGATCCTAAAGGCTCAGAGATCACCAAATAGGATAAACACTACCCCATCCTCTAAAAACAAACAAAAATACCCACTTAGGAACATCTTAATCAAATTGCTGAAAATGAAAGACAAAGGAAAGCTTTGAAAACAATCAAAGGGAAAAGAGTAACATGTTCAGTGGGACAAGGCAAGATCTACAGACAACTTCTTGCGAGACATGAAGCAAGGCAGAGACAATAACGTCCTTGTTACTGATTTATTTATTCTCAGTTTCAAATTGGCCCTTTATTTTCTGATCTTTTAGAAATTATATTGGTCCTTTTAAACATCTTTTCTGTGCTCCTTGGAATAATTTTTATTTTGAAACAGGGTCTCACAATAAAAATAAAAAATAAGGCTGAGGGTGTAGCTCGGAGGTAGAATGCCCCTGGGTTCAATCCCCATGCCAATAAATAAATAAATAAATAAATAAGGCTGGAGGTGTAGCTTGGAGGTAAAATGCCCCTGGGTTCAATCTCTAGCACCAAATAAATAAAAGATAAAAAAATAAAAAGTCTTTTAATAGGTCAACACATTATCTTCAATTGCTTACAGAAGCTCTGTATATCTCCCCCACACAAATACACTTTATGTAATTGATGTCAGGTTTTATTTCTTTATATATTTTTCCACTAATAAATATTTATGGTTATATATATAATTATTTATATATTAATTATTTATATATAATTATATATATGTAGTAACAGTGATTGAACCTAGAGGCATTCTACGTCCCAGCTATAACACTAGTTAGTCCTTTGTATATTTTAATTATTTTTTTTTATTGGTGCATTGTAATTATACATTTAATAGGTGTTAGGCTATAAGAGTCATACATGCACACATTGCCCGATTTGCCCTCCCTCAAATCCCACCCCGTTCCCTCCCTTTAGTGCTTTGCACAGTGATTTGAGTTTTATAGGTTTGGATGTATACCTCCTGCGTTTTAGTGTGTTACCCTCCACCCCCCTCCCAACTCCCTCAGATAGGTCCTCTTCTTTGTTTATCTAAAGCTTTCCCCTTCTTTGTTTGGCGTCCCTTCTAAGTCTCCTCCTCTCTAGTTTCCACATATGTATATTTTAATTATAAAACAGGGTCTTGCTAAAGTGCTGAGGATCTCACTTATTTGCTGAGGCTGTACTTGAACTTAGGATCCTCCTGTCTCAGCCTCCCAAATACTGGGATTATAGGAATGTGCCACCATTGACTGGTTTGTCCATTAATGTAAATATTAATATTAAGTGTGATTTAAAAACCACCATTATAGTACAATGATATTTTCTATTTTTCTTTATTTTTACCATTAGCAATGACATTTGTTCTTTCATATGCTTCTGTGTTGTTTACTACATTTTCACTTTAGCTTGAAAAATATCTTTAGTTTTTCCTGTAAGGAATATACAGTGGTGAAGAATTCTAATGGGTTTTGTTTTTCCTGGATATTTTTATAGTCTCTTCTCTATTAAAGGCCAGTTTGGATGAGTAAATTATTATTGGTTGGCAGTTTTATTGTGTTCATTTTTTCTTTTACTATTTTAAGTATGATGTCCCATTATTTCCTGCCCTTCAAGGTGTCTGCTGAGGGATTGACTGAAAATCTTACAAGGGATACTTTGTAATAAGTCACTTTTTCTCTTGCTGTTTGCTTGTCTTTGATTTTCTACAATTTAATTATGATGTCTTTCAGTGTAGGCATTTAGGGATTCAAACTATCTGGGGATGTGTGGACTACATAAATCTGGATGTTCATTTCCCTCCCTTGTTTTGGAAAGTTTTCAGACATTATTTTAAAATACATTTTCAACCCCTTATTCTCTCTTTCCTCTTTCTAGAACTTCGAGAATGCATATTGGCTCATTTTATTGTGTCCTGTAGGCTTTTTTCCTGCTCTTTTTGTCTTCTTGTTCCTCTAATTGGATTACTTTAAAGGACCTGTCTTCAAGTTGCTTATTCTTTCCTATGTTTGATTAAGATTGCTGTTAAAGCTATTTATTCTTTTATTCAGCCAGTATATTCTTCAGCTCCAAAATTTAAGTTTCATGCTTTTTTATAATTTTTACTTCATTATTTAACATCCATTTTTATTCATATATTGCTCTCTCTCTCTCTCTCTCTCTCTCTCTGTCTCTCTTTGTTTTTTTTTTTTTGTTTTGTTTTATAGTGCTGGAGTTCAAACTCAGGATCGTGTTCATGTGAGGCAATGAATATAGCTCTACCATTGAGCTATATTCCTGGACCTATGCATTATTTTCTTGATTAAGATTTGTTGACTAGTGGTTCACTAAACTTTTTACGATAATTATTTTGTATAATATATTAAGCAGTTCATGGATCTCCATTTCTTCTGAGCTGATTACTAGAGCTTTATTAGTTTGTTTTTGTGGTGTCATATATCCATGATTCTTCATATTCTTTGTAGTTTTGAGTTGGTGTCTGTGCATATGAAAGAGCATCCCTTCCAATGTCTTCTAATGTTGCTGGTAATGTCTTGTTCCAACATCTTGCTAATGTCAACACCTTTTATTTTAATTCCTTTAGTTTTTGTCACATCACCAATAACTATGCATCCATGTTATATTAATTCTATTATTATTAATCTCTTAATTACTTAGATATAAGCTTCATAAAGCAAGAAGTTTGCTTTTTGGATCCCCACTATAAAATCAGTGTCTTTAGAAGTTCTAGGATAGTTTTCATGTGTCAAAAAATATAATGTAATAGTACTAATGAAAAAAGATGAGATCTGTGTTAGATAGGAGTGAGACACAGAACTTGGAAGTTTGGGTTTTATTATAGATTTTATTATAAGATGAGTAGGCAATCATTGGAATTTTAGTTTTAGTAGAAATCACTTGATCAGATTTGCAGCTTAGGAGAATCTTACCAGCTACAAAGTAAAAAGTAACTGGGGAAAAAGTGAAATTTAAAGAAACAAGGCACCACTTTTAGCTAGTAGCAAACATTAGATATAAATATGGCTTGTATTAAAATAATGGCAATTACAGTAAAAAGGAATTTAAAGATCAAGAGATGCCTCAGAAATAAAATTTATAGCATATAGTTGTTTTCTGCTTTTTGTTTTTATTTCTTTTTAAATTTTTTATTGGTGCATTGTAATCATACATCTTGATGAAGTTCAGGGTGATAGAGGTATACATGCACACAGTACTCGTTGAGCCCTCCCCCAGTTCCCATCCCACTCTTTCTCCCTCCCCACCTTCCTGTGCAGATGAGAAAAGGTGTCCCACTGATCTTCAGAAAAGAAAAGGTAAATTCCAACTCCCCTACATTAAAAAATTAACACTCTAGTTTTCTCCTTTAATCACAAAGTAAATGTTAATAATTGGTCTCTTTAAATTGTATAAGATTACAGTATAGGTTAACTATGAAAGTTGATTTTCTAGAGTCATAAATATAAAGACAATCATTCCATTTGTTATATTAAGTGAATGATCTCCTAATGTGTCTAAGAGGTCAAAGAACTGCCCTTCCCAACGATGCTCCAGTGTTCCCTCATCTGGCTACCTAGATTTTCTTTAGAAACAAAAACATTAGCAAATCCTTAAGAATAAAACAGATAAATGCCTGTCATACCCTGGGAGTTATTTGAATATGATTATAATGTGTAATATAATTATAACAATTCAATCTTCTGGAAATTGCAATAACCAATTTTTATTTGATGCAAGGAAAGTGAATGCAAACTGTCCAGGCTGTGTAACTTTACTTCTGATATTCTACAAAACTACTATGATATAACTGCTACTGTATAGCATTTAGAGGATAAATCTCAATGGAATTATAAACTCATGATTCCTATTTTGTTTTTTCTTTTTCACAAGGATCAGAATATCATAGCAAATGAAACAAAGGGAATTATTTGCCTTTATTAGCATATATAAGTTTTTAGGCCTTATGAGAGTTCCTGTATATTTTGAAACTCATTTCATTGTTTTAGAAATTGTAATTTGAAAGTCAGGAATGGTGGCACACACCTGTAATCCCAGTACTTGGGAGGCTGAGACAGGAGAATTACAGGTTTGAGGCCAGCCTCAGCAATGCAGGGAGGTTCCTAGCAACCTAGTAAGACTCTGTTTCAAAACAAAAAAATAACAAAAGGTCTGGGGATGTAGCTCAGAGGTAGAATGTACCTGAGTTCAATCTCAGTACCACCACCAAAAAAAAATTGTAATTTGAAATCAAACACGACTTTTTCTTTTATCTCCAAAATCACCTTAGCCTCTAAAAATGTGGTTAAGAATTTTAAGGACCCAGTGAAAAATGAAAATGTCTGATTCTCTGTTCATCAATTAAGAATTTGAAGATGGCAAGAGCAAAACTTTAAAGTAAGGGTAGGTCCTTCTGAGAACGGGGTCCTTTGTGAACTCACAAAGCCAACCCTACTCCATATTTGAAAAAATGAAATATCCTACTGGGATCAGTATCATGGACTCCTAAACAAGGACTCTGATCATTATTTGAAAATGCTTGCCAGCTCAGGTGAGTTTCCATTTCAATTTTGATAGTTCATCCTATAACTCCATTTCCCTAGCTAATCAGACTATATTTCTGGGAACGCACCCTGATCTAACATGCTTGACTCAAAACCTGGGTATTTCTCCTACACCCTGATCTGAGCTTTATAAGGAAGTCTCAGACACTAGAAAATTAAACTTAATATATTCTTAAGAATAAAGTTATGGGAAAACATACAACTTGTCACAGTAAGATATCCATAACCTCTCTCAATTCATTTGGAAGAATTTGACCATCTCTGCTGGTTCAGCACTTTTAATGGGCATGACCAATCACTGCTGCTAAAACATTGGTCAATTAAGGGGGAGGGTGTTAAAAGTCAGATAAGCCAGTGTTGTATTGAATTTACTGATCAATATAATCAAAATGGCTAATCTAGCAATCCTTTGTTATGTCAGAGCTGGTGAAGTCATTGGCTGCTGCCACAGCAGCTCAACACAAGAAGGCCTGTGAAAATGCCTTTGGTAGTGGTTCAATTCGCTCCGACTGCCTTGTACACCAGCTTGATTCCCACCTCTCTCTGCCCTCAGGGCTGCTTCTAATTCCACAGGAGACCTGGATGATGTTCCTGCTCATTTTATCCTGGCCTTCTGAGTTTGTCTACTCAGCTCTCTCTTGTATTTTTTTGGTATGACTGTCCTCTGTCACTATCTTCAATTCCCTCTACATACCCCTTGCAGGACACACACACACACACACACACACACACCAGTCTCACAGTAAATTCTTTGGCTTATCCAGAATTAATCATGTGAGTTGTAGAAAAGTGAGGTCTCAAAATGAAATCCAAATGTAACTAATACTAGAGAAAGAGGAACAGAGACGGGGAGGGGTGTCAAATTCCACATGATAGCCACATACAATACCAAGTGAATAAAACTTTTGTTTAGCATGAGATTGAACAGCTAAAATCAAGGTATGGAATTGTCTTTTTGTAACCATGTTGTTGAAATCTCACATATAAGCTTTGGTCACTGTTATTTTCCTATAACCAGCTGCATTTAACAAAAATAAAATTTTCTTTGAAACTGGTCCAAGCTCCATATGAGATGAAGTGAAGTGAAGATGTATCTGTTACTGGAAGTCTTCAGGTATCAGTGATAAGACATCTGAATTTTAAGTATAATTATTCAGCAACTTCTATGCAGATCTTTCTTTCTTTCTTTCTTTCTTTCTTTCTTTCTTTCGTTCTTTTCTTTCTTTCTTTCTCTCTCTCTCTCTTCCTTCCTTCCTTCCTTCCTTCCTTCCTTCCTTCCTTCCTTTCTTTCTTCCTTTCTTTCTTTCTTCTTTCTTACCATAACCCTATCTCTCAACCATTCTGTCTTTCAATTCTAAAAGTAAATCTCTCTGATTCATGACCCAAATTTCTTCTTTTCCAGACTATCAAGCATTTTAAAATAGACACCTGCATCTATGCGTAGTCCTCCCTCGCTCACAACAACGGGTCACAATCTCAGTCTGAATTTAAGATAAATCAACTATTAATAATTCATAAGAGATCTATGAGCTGGGCTTGGTGGAACATGCCTATACTCCCAGTACTTGGGAGGCTGAGACAGGAGGATTGTAGGTTTGAGGTCAGCATTAGCAACTTAATGAGACCCTCAGCAATTTAGTGAGATCCTGTTTCAAAATAAAAAATAAAAGAGGGGTCCGGGTACAGCTCACAGGTAGAATGCCCCTGGGTTCAATCCCAAGTCTGAGAGAGAGAAAGAGGGAGAGGAAGGGAGGTGGGGAGAGTGAGAGAGAAAGAGAGAGAGAGAGAGAGAGAGAGAGAGAGATCCCTGCTACTTAAAACAAATTATTTAATTTTAGCTTTTGTCATAATTGCCTAAATAAATTTGCTTGACTCAGTTACTTTTTACTCTTATTTACCTATTTATTTTTGTCTCTATTAATATCTACCGAATAAATTCCTTTGAAAATGCTAAACCACTGCAGACAGGTGTGGTGGCACATGCTTGTAATCCCAGTACTTTGGGAGGCGGAGACCAGAGGATCCGGGTTCAGCTCTCTCGCTCTCTCTCTCCCTGTCTCTCTCTCTCCTTAGTGAGGCCCTCTGCAACTTCGTGAGACCCGGTTTCAAAATAAAGTATAAAAAATAGGGCCGGGGGCGTGGCACGGAGGTAGAACGCCCCTGCGTTCAATCCCGGTATCGCAAAAAAAAAAAAAAAAAAAAGAAAAGAAAATGCTAAACCACAAATGCGGTTACATGGCCATCTCTGTAGCCAGCCATGCATATGCACACAAACCCTCCAAACAAAATGGAGAATTTAATTTAATCTCACATTTGTTTCAGTTAAATATGAGCATAAGATGTAAGATTCCTTTGAGCAAACCTCAAGTTCTGCTAAATTCTTATGGATTTCTAGAACCAAAATACAGAGGTGAGAGACTGCCAACATGGTACAATTAATTATGATCTCCATTTATCAAAACTGCTAGACCAATGAAATTATTTGAGAATTTAATAAAATGACAGAGGATTAAAAAAATTCTCTGATCACATTAAGACTGAGATTATTTTCTTACTTAAAAATCTGTTTTATAAGAGGGTGTCACAGGTGGAAGCTTCTATCATACAATGTTAGTTCGTCAGCTGAAAAAGGTATACAGAAAAGCTTTCTGTTGCTTGCTTATTCAACATTCCTAGAAGTTGTCTTTTGCCTATATTTTTAGCCAGGCACCTAAAAGATTTGTTTTTGGTATTCTTAGGAGATTTGTTTTCTCAGTCTTATTAATTTATTATCTTTAAAATATTTGTGTGTTTGTTTATTTATTTATTTATGGTACCAGAGATTGAACCTAGGGATATTCTTCCTTTCAGTTAGACTCCAGCCCTTTCCTTAATTTTTTTTTTAAATAGTGTTTTGCTAGCTTGCTGAGAATCTCTCTAAATTGCTGGGGCTAGCCTGGAACCTGGAATCCTCCTGTCTCCCAAGTACTGGATTACGGGTGTGCACCACCACCCTTGGTTTATCTTTGTAATTTGACTCAGTTGATAAATGGAAATGACCCATACTCCAGCTTATTATTGTATCAAACTTTCTTTTTTTTCTTTTTGGTACTAGAGATTGAATGCAGGATTATTCTATCTCTGAGTTATACCTGTAGCCCTTTTTACTTTGAAACAGGGTCTTAGTATGTTGCTGAGGGTCTTGCTAAGTCGCCAAAGCTGGCCTAAAACCTTTGATCCTCCTGCATCTGCCTCCCAAGTACTGGGATTACAAGTGTGTGCCACCGCATCCGGCTCTGATGGGCTTTTAGTTAGGATAGTTCCCACACTGTAAACTCTTGAAGGACGTGGGATCAGACCATTCAGTAGAGTATGGGGACAGCGTTCTATAATAGTAATAATAATGATAACTAAAGGTGGTCCGATTCTTGGCTATAGTACAGACCGGTTCTGTGAAACAGCGCATTATGTAACTTTTAGGCCCCATTACTGACAAAAAGGGTGATGCTATCCACCTCACTAGCTGAATGATAGGAGGACTCAAATTAGTAAATTACATGAAGGTGCTCTGACCAACTCTGAAGCTATTATAAATGGATTCTAAGAGGCCATTTTTAAAATATAAAGAGAGGAGAAGTGACTGTTTGGGAAAAGGGAACAGGCCATAACTAAAATCCTTCCTAGACACATTAGCATATACCAATTCAACAACTTCCTGTCCTCTTAATAGAGAAGAGATAATGGTCCTAAGTTCAATAAATTCATTAATGAGGGAATGGATAACATAACAACCAATAGGAAGCTACAAAGCTTGGGTGTGAATCCTGGGTCTGCCATTAGCCATAAGACTGTTTGCAAGTTAAACAGACTCCCTTCAACTTAGTTTCCTCATCTGTAAAACATCAGTAATAATAGCTCCTACCTCATGGGTTTACTGGGAGGTTTTAATGAGTTGATGTATTAGAATTACTCTTAATAGCTGGGCGTGGTGGCGCACGCTTGTAATCCCAGTACTTGGGAGGCGGAGACCAGAGGGTCCGGGTTCGCTGCCATCCAGCCTCAGCTACTTAGTGAGGCCCTCCACAACTTGGTGAGACCCGGTTTCAAAATAAAGGATAAAAAATAGGGCCGGGAGTGTAACTCAGAGGTAGAATGCCCCTGGGTTCAATCCCTGGTACCAAAAAAAAAAAAAAAATTACTCTTAATAGCGTTTGGTACCTAGTAAGGGCTTCAGCCTGGTCATTCTCATTATCATCAGTTAGCAGATACTATGAAGCACATGGCATCTGTTTGAAACCATGATAATTGGGGATCAATGTGACAGTCAAGTACAGAGTTTGTCAAGTCTACACTATGTGACAAGGAGAGCAATGATAAGCAATTTTATGTATTACTGGTTTTCCCGTGCTGTGGAAAATTTACATAATTTCTGTGGACAAATCAAAGTGATAACATTATACACTAGACTGTGTTTTTAAGTCTTCGAGTAAAGATAATTTGCATGTTGAAATTAGGATGGTCTATTTTTTAATTTTTGATTCTTTCTTTCTCCATGGAGGACAAATAAGATATAGAGTAGAGCCGGGCATGGTGGCATGTGGCCATGGGTCCTAGCTACTAAGGAGGTTGAAGGAGGAGGATCATTTGAGCTCAGGCCAGCCTAGGTAACATAGCAAGACTCCATCTCAAAAGAGGAAAAGAGAGAGAAAGAGAGGGAGAGAAAAAGGGAGGGGGGAGGAAGGAAAGGAGGGAGGGAGAGAGAGAGAGAGAAGGCAAAATGGGGTTAGAGAGGATTCACTCACAACTCAGTTCTTCTAACATTTCCCTCAGATCAGCAACACCTTAAAGATAATGCAAATCTAGATGATAATAAAGGAAGCCATAGAAAATATTAAATGAGATGATTAATATAACATGCCAAAGATTTTCATGTTGTGGTGGTCATTAATATTTGTCCCTCAAATTCCATGAGGGCTGTAACAGTGTCTTTTGCTCAATATTATCAAACCTGTATGGTGATCCAGTAAGAAAACACAAAATATGACTTCCAAAAAATACTGAAATACAATGCAAATCTTGGTAGAAATCTTTTAAAGGCACATCACAGAAGACTTAAATTCTCTGACACATGGCAAATGTCCCAAAGGCCATTTTCACTTTCTCCTCATACTTTCCCATAATCTACTTCCCCTAAACTCTTCAACTCCACTCCATATTGGCTTTTCCTTCTCCTTAGTCTCGCTAATCCAAATCATAAACTTTCCTCAGCACTTTCAATGTGCTCTTCCAGAGTTCTTTTTAGAAGTAGGAAGAAAAACTGAGAATACACAGCCCTGTATGTAACAAACTATAGAATGAGTGAATGTTGAAAGGCATAACTTGTAGTCAGTGAAGATATGTTTGATAGCTTGACCTGAGTATTTCCAAGTGTATAAAACTCAAGGCCTATCCCAGAGAAGGGCAGAATGTGCTTGTATTTGGCAAGAACTCAGAAGACTGGTTAATATTGCAAAAAATACCTGAAATAAAGAGCATGAGACTCTTTAGATGGATTTATTTTCACTCAGTTTCAAGTTCAGGTGATTCTTTCGCAGCCTCTTCAGTTTTCCTGTTTCCCATCTCCTGGACTTAGTTAGACCTCTTCCTCTCAAATATTTTATGGGGTCCTTACTCTTCCTTCGACAAGCTCTAAAATCCCAAATCTCTCTAATTTTTCAACCATGGTTGGTTATTTATATTTTCCTTGTGGATGTGTTAGGAGGGAATTATTCTAGAGTTCTCTCCATCTAATATTTTTCTTCTTAAATAAAATATCCACAGATTACTTATTATTGCAGCTTTTAGATGAATGTAGAAATCATGCTTTTTACTTAAGACTTCACAAAAAGTACATTTAAAGTTAAATAACTAAGTTGATGCAGGATCTACTACAACAATTGATTTATGTTTTAATTTGCTTCATTATAAAGCATCATAAATCCTATCCCTGAAACAATACATTACAACAGGAGGACCCTTCAATAATATTAACCCATATTGGAGAGTTAGGAGGGAGAGAGAGTTGGGGAAATAGGATGAGACAGCTTTAAGGCATCAAAAAAATGACCAAAAAGCAGAGAAATGCTATAGGAAAACTTAAGATTTCTTACCTCATGCACAAAACATTAGTGACAGCAAAGGAGAGGAAGAATAGCTCAGTCTCCTAATTACTAGCCTATGGTCATTTCCTAACTAGACTCCCCTAGGTTCCTTGCATTTGGTCCTTTGATCGAGTTTAGTTACAGAAACCTAGATGCTTAGTTCATCCTGAATGTTTGTTTTCATTTAATTTTCAGCCAAGACACTGGACATTGATTTCCTCTTGCATTTTTTAAAGCAAATTTACGATTGTGGATGGGAAAACTAAAGCTAAAATCTTTGCCCTGAGCACAAACCAAAGTAAAATCAAAGCATTTCTGAGAATGTGAGTTGTTCAGTTAAATTTTCTCTAAAAAAATCATCAAGCATTGCACTGCTGAAATGGATCAGACATGGAGGCAGAAATCAGATGAGGAACTCTCCATGCACCCACTTGTGCAGTATAATTTTCACATCAAAGAACTTCAAAATAGGATTTCACCAAGTATTTTAACTCCTAGCTAGCTGACTCAAATCCTTTCTGGAAGTAAGCAGGTTATAAATTATAACTACATAAATAAATAAATCTCAAGGTCATATCCAGAGATTACCCAGTTCAAGGTTTGCCCACCCCATACCCATCCCGTCCTGTGCAGATCAGGGTTCTCTGCAAATCACAATTCTCTTCTTCCAAAGGATTAGATGGATATATGTGAGTATCCAAGCAAAGGAAGAACTTCCCACAAGAAGAACCAGCATTTTTAATGGCTCAAAGTTTTGAAAATTAACCTGGGAGCTCGGAAACAGTGAGAATTCGATTAGAAGAGAGGGTGGATTATGTTAAGAGGAAATGATACCAAAAATGCAAATTCAGATGAGATTTACAATAGTCTCTCTGACATTTGAAAGACTTTTTCCCATCATTGCAATATTGTCTCTCATGCTAAATCACAATCTGATATAATTTTCAGTCTCCATCATAATTCAATAGAGTCCTTGTTTGCAAGGAATAAACCTAGACTACCATTGAATCCCCAACACATTGCCATCCAACAAATATTGACTGGATAAACTTTGAATAACATCCTAGATACAACCCCTTATGAAGTTCAGTACAGTGATATTCTAGTTTGCAATTTTGTGGAAAATGTAGTACTGTTTCATAAAATTGATACTGGTGGAATTTGACTCTAAGGGTTGGTAGATAGCTCAAGGAATATTTATGAGAATATCATACCTACAAGAAGGCATTTCTTTTCCTGTTTTGTTCTATAGACACTACAAAATATTTCTCAGAATGACAGTGAAAAACACAAGCATGGACATAGTGTCTGCTTTCTATAAGACATGCTTAACTTGGTAATTTATTTTTCTTAAGTTTCTCCCTAATCCTGTTTCAATAGTCCTTCATCAAGCCTGCTTCACAATTGTTTTATGTACAATAGCCTCCCACTCTGGAAAGGTGACTAAACTTTAATGTTTGCCTAAGGTCCCCCTGCATCAATTAATTCAAAGGCACAGAAATATGGGAATAAAATTGGCCATAAAGATAAGATACATTATTAAATGGCATTATTGTCATTGTTATTATTCTCTCATCGGACCAGGAAATGAATAGCTGAATTGCACACCATATGGTAATTGCTTGGAAGATAACTGCAACTTATAGTCACACCTTCAGCATTCAGCGACATTGTTTGCTGCATTTCAGGTGCCAGTGTGGCAGAGGGCCATCCCAGGAAAGATGAACTGGCAGAGAGAGAATGACAGACATTAGGCATAAGTACTATTCATGTCAAGCTTTTGGCATGCTCAATGTTGAAAAAATCTGTTCTCAGAAATGCCTTCCAAAATGGTCAAGTTATGCTATGAATGCACATCCAAGGATATGTTAATATAGACAATCCTGGAGGGTGCCAAATCATAGCTAGGGTAATGGGTGATTCCAGATGACTGTCTAGTCTCACTCCCAGTGCACAAAGGAAGTTCAGAAACTAAAAAAAATAATATTCTGGTGGCATTTTTGATGTATAATGACTTCCTTCTCCAGAAGTAAGCCTCTAATATTCCAGTATGTACAACCTTCAATTTTCATAATTTATATTTAAATCATATATTTGAATTGCACCCCTTTCTAATAGTAAGAGGATTAATTTTTTTCAAAGCTATTGTAGGTGAAATTTCAACTTTATATTATTTAAAAACTACCTTAGATTTGAATAGTGTCATTCAGTTTACAGAGTATCATTACACGCATTACATTACTTATTTAATATTCAGAAAAAACATTGTCAGGTTAAAATCACTTTCCATTTTCTTTCCAGATAAACATTTCAAGGGATCAGAGAAATGACTTTCCCAAAGTCACTCAAGTGTATTGAAATAAAAATAGGAGAAAAATTTACATCCTGTTTTCAAGTCAAATGATCTCTAGCACTTTTTATTATTTTAATGAACAATCATTTTATTATAATTGTCTTTCGGAAGCTAGTTTGGTTATTCAAATATTGGCTTTTCAAAAATTATTTTATATTTAGAAATCTGACAAATTATATACACTTCATATATTATAAAATAAATTTAATGACTCATGCCATTTCTGATTGATTGCTAGGAAAAAAACAGTTGAGAATGATTCTTCCATATTTCAAAAGTGAAAAGATTTAACTCTGTAAAAATGCTCAAAGGCATAAAACATGCCTACAACACAATTATTTCTCCAGCTGATAGTTTTGACATAGTTCACAAGCCTGCTTTAAAAGAATCAGCAAATCAAACTCTTTTCTGTACAGTGTGCTAGCCTTTCAAGATGTAATAGAACCTTAAATGTTGAAATGCTCTTGGAATTTATTCAGAACAGTGGAAATCTCAATCCAAAAGCACAGATGAATATTCATGGAGCATTTTTATTTATCCAAACTTATCCTTGAGAAAACACAATTTTGGGATGATCACCATAATATCTTGGACAGCAAAATCATCTTATATATAAATGTTTGCTTCTGTCATAGTTCTTGCTGTGTTATATGTACACACAAATACACACATAAATATGCATAGATGAGATTAAAAACACATGTAAAGCTCTAATTGTATTTTATAAATCTTTCACTATATTCTGACTATAAAGGCTCTCCTCCTGAAGAAAGAAAAAATAAAGTATCCCAGTAGTGAAGATTTTTATTGACTTTTCACTGTAAATTCTGTCCTGGCTGGGCACTGTGGTTGTTAGGAAAAAATAAAAGGTGACTATGAAGGACCATGATTATGGTGACTTAGAACATGTTATCCTCAAATATGGCACCTAGACAGTAGAAAAAACTATAGAAGCACAAAGGTTGCTTGATCTCCTGTCTTTCTGTGGGAGAGTTGTCTATGAAGTAATTATCTGACCTACTTCACTTGAAGGTTAGATCCTTACTCTAGAGGGTCCCTGCCTATTAGTAGAGGCCAAGAAAAATGTACATAGGCAGGCCTGGTAGGGTTCCTCTCCACATCCCTCCCAAAGTTGACAAATTATGTACATTATTTGCCCATTGAAAAGAAGTTCAGGATGCTAGTGCTTGCTCCAATGTCTCTCAGAGAAGCCCTTCCTCCTTTGAGCTTTGCTATAAACAAATTGTGACCCTGAAAAATACTTTTGATTATGCACTTTTTGTACAATAATAATCCTGTATGATTTTTCATTCTTCATCAGACTTAGCATAAAAATAGACAATTCCCCCTGGTTCTTTGGATCTACATTTCTGAAGGCTCTTATAAATGTCGTTTAAAATGTTTTGTAAAAATAAATGTGTTGTTTTTATCTTGTTAATCTATCTTTTCTTGTATGGACATCACCCACGGCCCTTGCTATGGGTAAGGAAAAGGTATTTTTTATTGTTGTTGTTGGATTTTGTTTTCCTCCCCTACATGTACTTTAGCAGGAGAATCAAGACCTACCCACAAGAAATTCAATACAGAAGAACATGTTTCTGTTAGGGAACTGTAGGTATTGTAATGAGAGTCAGGGATTCATTAGTGATTATGCATAGCCCCTGACAAATCCCCAACATCCCTCTGGCCTTTGGAACTGCAAGAGCCTTTCATAGCTATTTGCTGAGTGAAGAAACTTTCAGAAGGCTAGTGTTCTAGCATCTCTCAGAGAAGCCTTTCCTCCTTTGAGCTTTGCTATAAACAAATCATGACCCTGAAAAATTCATGCTAAAGTGCTAACCCTAAATGTGCCACTACATTTAGATACAGAACCTATATAAAAGTTATTAAGGTTAAATGAGTTAAAGGGTGACCCAATAGGATCAGTGGTCTTATAAGAATGGCAACATTAAGCTCTCTCTCTCAATTTCTCTCCACCATGTGAGGATACAAGAAGGCTGCCATTTGCAAACTAGAAAGAGAATCCTTACTGAAAATCAAATTGCCCAGATCTTGATCTTAGACTTCTCAGCTTCCATAAATATAAGAAAATAAATATTTGCTATGTAAAACAGTCTATGGTATATTGTAGCAAAGCCTGTCTTAGTCTGCTTGCGCTACCATAACAATATACCATAGACTGTTTTACATAGCAAACATTTATTTGCTTACTCTAGTTCAGCCACCTTTTGGTTTATCTTAGAAATCCCAGGCAAACTCATGCCACAAGCCTTTACTTAGGTTTACTGCTCTCTCATTATAGATAGCATTCCCCTCAAATTCTTCGGGCCATTTTGCAAATAGCATTGTGTTAGACAGATTTATTTTACTAGAACAAAATACCTGAGATAGCTAATTTGTCAAGATAAAAGGTTTATTCAGATCACAGTTTTGGAAGTTTAGGGTACTGAATTGGACAGTTCCATTGGCTAGGCGTCTCACAAGGTGGAACTTGATTTAAAAAAAAATCATTATGTAGGAACAAAGAATCACATCTTGAACAGAGTAAAGAGAAAGAGGGCAGGAAGGGCCAAGCCTTCTCCTTTTTCAACAATCCTCTTGTGAGACTGCAAGGAGTCACATGTGAACTACCTCATGTTCCCACGCACCTGTTCATACTTCTTTTTCTTTGCTTCTTTACTGATCAGGATGCACATTTTCTAAATATTTCTACCTTGCTTCCTTGCCACTATAAGTTTGGTAATAATACCCAAGATACAGCCTGAATACTTTGTTACTGTGAAATTTTATGTGACAAATAAACTAGTCCATCACTTTTAAATTTCTTATGGATGAAATGCAGGCAAGTTCTTTGGTACCGTTTAACAAGAGGGATCTTTCATCCACTGGAATCCCCATTTCTATCTGAGACCTCATCAGCATGGCCTTTACTATCCTCATTTCTATGAACATTTTAGTCTTCTGATCCCTCATCAAAATTGCACAGAACATACTGCTTATATAATTTTAGATTTTTTTAAACCCTACTCCTCCAAACTCTTCCAATCTCTTTCTATAAAACAGTTCCAAAGGCTCCTGCACATATTCAGGTATAATTGTAATAATTAACCCACTTTTTGGTATGAATTTTCTATGTTAGCTTTGCATAACTATAATGAAATACTTGAGATGGCTAATTTTAAAAAGGGGAAACTTTATTCACTTAGCAGTTTAGCAGATTCAAGGGCGTGGTGTCTGTATTGGCCCAGGCTCTCCTGGCTGAAGGTATATCATGGGCAGATGTGTGTGTGTGTGGGGGGCTTACATCACTAAACAGAAAGAGACAGTGTAGTCCCACAATCTCTTCTGAGAGCACATGCCCCATAAACTAAAGAACTCCCACCAGGTTCTGCCTTCCAAATGTTCTATCACTTCCTAATTGCACCATCTTGAGAACCAAACACTGAATCACAATAGGCCCTTGGGGGATATAATTAACCAATTTATCCACATCCAAACCACAGCAGGTACCTTCTTATTGAGGATTTCACTGACCACCTTAAATTGCAACCTCACACTCCATTAATCCCTACACATTTGCCCTTCTTTTATCTTTTGCATTTATATCTACTTTAAATACTTTATGCATATATAGTTAATTTTATTTTTTTGCTTTCTTTTCTCACTAGAATGAAAGTATCAAAATGGTAGGATTATCAATTGCTTTATTAATTGCCATATTCTTAATACATGCCACCTCATAAATGTTCATCAATATGAACCATATTGATATGTTATCACAGGGCTAAAATTTATAAAGGGCAAGAAGAGGCTGTTATGGGTTAGAAAACAATGGCAAAGGGAAAATGGGACAGAAGAGATAAACTGTATAGATTAAGAAATAAACAACCAGTCCAAATGAATATAATAAGGTCATAGGAACCAAGAGAAAATTGAACATCTCAGATATCAAGTCAATAACTATGATTTCCTCCAAGTAGAACTCAGGACGGACAACTTCCAGAGTGGAAGACAGTTTCATGAATGAGAAGTGGTAGTTTTCAGAATTTCATTTCTTCCATTTTGAAGGGATAAATTAGGATTAGCATAAACCATATACTCTCCTCCATTACATATGTCTGTTGTTATTATTTCAATTCTTGTCCTTCTGGGAAAAGAGAGGTTTATGGAGATATAGTAGAAAGAAAAGCTGCTTAATGGGGCACACTACAGCAAACATTATTGATCAATTTTGTTTTACTTGTAAGAATGATTGAATGTACAAGTAATTGAGATGTCATTTTGTAGCTTGAACATTTTATTTTCTGGAATGTGCACTTTCTCTGAGAGAATTTATTTCAGAGAAAAATAAAGAACCATAGATGATGTATTGAACAGAAAAAAAGCATACCATTTGACAAAAAGACTTGTCTGGATTCCCCTCTTGATTTCATGGCACCATTTTGTATTATCAGTGGTGAAATTTTGCCTGCTCAAGGCTAAAGCAAAGATTCTCTTGTAGTATTTCCAATTTTTCCTCTTTCCTAAATTCCTTATTATGTAAGTTCACTTCCTTCTGTTTCTGGTATTTTATGTCTGCTTCTTCAAAATTTGCCATAATAAAAAATCTAATAAACTAATTTGAATTGAGGTGTGAATAAGTGATTAGCATTGCTTACAGTGCGGACACTCTTTACCTATATCTGTTCACAAATACAAATGCAACTATCCCCAACCCCTATATGTTTTATTTATTTATTTATTTATTTATTTATTATTTATTTATTTATTTTGCGGTACCAGGGATTGAACCCAGGGGCATTTTTACCTCCGAGCTACACCCCCGGCCCTATTTTTTATACTTTTCTTTTGAAACCGGGTCTCACGAAGTTGCGGAGGGCCTCACTAAGTAGCTGAGGCTGGCCGGCCACAAACCCAGATCCTCTGTTCTCCGCCTCCCAAGTACTGGGATTACAAGCATGCGCCACCACGCCTGGCTCCCCTATACATTTTAAAAGAGGACAATAAAGATGGTAAAAATAATGGTGTTATGATATCAAAGTAGAGCAAGGAGAAAATGCTCTCTACCTTTGCAAATGTTGAGTTTGTTGGAGATTTACTATTTCTGTGAAAAAATTATCCAAGAATGTCCTAAAGCATCTAAGAATATAACCTGTCTCTTTCTACAAGCTTTTAAAATTCCAATACCTTTATCTTTGTGTGCAATATGGAAGCAATTATTAGACACAGAGAAGAAAAATTTAACATTGAAACTATGTCAAACTTTAGATTGAGTCCAAATAGTCAATCACTATGAATGTGGTTTAAAGGAATTCTTACTCATACATATCTCCCTTCTCTCTTTACCAAATTATCTGGCATTATTCCATTAGAAATTGGTCCCTTCAGGTTACACGATTGTTTCTAGTTAAATTGGAAATTTCTCTGAAAAGTGAAACACTGTAAGTCTAATCAGTGATTAATACTTTATGTGATTGAAGTTCAGTTTCTTTCCAACATAACTAGCTATATCAGCTTCTTCAGAAAGAAAATCCACAGGTGAAATGTGGCTTAGAAGGGAGAAAGTAATGAGATGTTTGAGACAAATGACATCCTGGGTTGATCTTCATAATTCTGGTCATTTAAGGAAGGCATTGGGACTCAAGGAAGAGGTTTCCCCAATATAAGACAAAGGATTTTAACAAAAAACAACTGGAAATGTTTGTTGAAACTATGTCAGAGTTCAGAATACAATGAAAAAAGCTATGATCTCTGAGCTCAAATGTTTCTTCCATACAAAACAGCAAGTTCTTTGATACATATATAGTCTGGATACAATAAAAACCCCTGAACTTATCTGCCGGGAGATCTGTATTCAAGTGTTGGTTCTGCTTTAAAAGCAGTGAATCTTTGGGCAAGTCACTTCACCTCTTGGAATCTCACTACACACACACACACACACACACACACACACACCCCACAATGAGGTAAAATGTATTGTTAAAATGAAACCTACATTGTTGTAATTCATAAAGCAACATGTATCAGGAAGCTATTATGACAAAAAATAAATATTCACTACTTGTTTGACCTTCTGTTACTTTTGAAAAGCCACCATCGGCATATGTCCAGTGATGATGCTGAATATCATTTTTTTCCTGTAACTTAGCACAGTGGGACTAGAGGAAGAGGTCATCACTGCCACAAAAGTTCAAGGGATTGCAGTAGCTTTCCTCGATGGAGTTCCTCACCAGTGAGAACTTCCCTGAAGATTTAGGAATTATTCCTTATGAAATGGCAAGGATTTAAATTTGCAGAAAAAGAGGATTTGGATTATTTTCACAAAAAGTAAGAATATTTGATATTCTGTGGGATTAGAGCAGAGATTTGTATAATAAACATTGGGAAAAAACAAGAAGAATAAGGCACCTAAGATTTGAATATCAATTTATAAATTTTAACTTTATCCTATAGACAAGAAATCTTGCAAGTGTGATGACATAAGGTACACACACTTGTTTGAAATAAGTAGAACCCGAGAGACATATAGTTTCAATTTTAATAGGGATGGGATCATGGAAAATTAGGATTGTGGGCAGGAAAGAGTAGTAAAGAGAACTGAAAAGAAAGAGTAAGGAAAAGTACATGCAAGTAAAAACAATCATTATCCGGAGCATGAAAGGGAGGGAAGGGGGAAGGAATAGAATAGGGTGGGATTGAAGGGAGGGCTAAATGTGCAATGTGTGCATGTATGATGTTCATACCCTGACATATATCAAAATGTATAATTACAATGCACCAATAAATGAACATAAAAAAAGAAAAAAAAATAAAAACCTAAGAGGACTAAATGAGGATGATGAAAAATAACAATTATAGAATAAAAAATGTAACATTCAAAGTGGCCATGGTATTAGTCATGTATTCCTATTTCTTATTAGGTAGTTGATGTATTTCAGGTTCAGGAAGTCTAATCAGTTTTTCTAGATAGCAGAACAACAATTTTAAGTAAGTTTTCTACTTTTCAGTTTATGATTTTTCTACACTTTAACAACAACCAAAATATTCAATCCTGGAATAGCGGAAATAATCACTTTTAACTGAAACTAGGTCAATCAAGGACATTGTTAATGAGTTTACATTACATGGGTCTATTTTGATGTAAAAGATATTTAAGTGGAAATTGCCCTCAAGCAGATAGAAATGAGAGAATAAAACTCAGAAGAGATATTATCAATATGAATATATAGTTGAATGTAATTTAAATAGGTCTTGGATTCCAGCCCTAAAAATATTCTCACTAGCCTTTTAGGAAAATATGAAATTGATCATGATAATTTAAGAGGAGGATGGAGGACAATTGGCTGGCATTTTCATGCCCTGCTTAAAATATTAAGCATCTTCCTATTGCTCAGTAGATAGAGTTCATATTTGTTAAAACAACTTAAAAATTATGATTTATCTAGCTCCTTCCTATCATTCTATACTTCTTTTAACACTCATTCACGCACTGTGATACAAACATATATGTGCCTATTATATATTTTGTATATTATATATTTTGGAGATGTCTAAGTTTTGACTGATATATTGAGTTAGTTAAGGAAAGGTTTTGAGAGTGGGATGAATATCAGAAGAGGCTACCTACAATAGAAAGAGAAGATGTAAAATCACGTGACATGAAACAATATCCTATTCGAAGGACTTGTGAAGACTCAATCTCCACTACTCTTCTAATAATGTTGAAGGTGTGAAGCAGAAGTAGTGGAATCACATACCATTTTCATTTAACTTCATTTTAAAGTTGGTAAAAGACAATATACAATTTTAAAATGATTATCTGTGTTTCTTCCAAAGAGCTATGTATTTACAGAAATTGTGTTCCACTTTTCTTGATGCTGTATTCTAAATCTAGCTATGCTGCCTACAAAAATATGTCTTTTAAGTATTTACTGTTAATTTTTGAGGAGACATATTTCTGGTTTTCAAAATTTCAATCATTTAACAATGTAAAGAATCTCATATTCAAATTCCATTATTTTCATGATTTAGTGATATATTCTCTTTAGGTCTGGTGTAAACTCTGTGTCTCTACTAATTAGTTTTTCCATTTTTTGAGTTTTATGTTTTGTCCTAAGGAAGTTTCTGTCTTTTATATTTTATAGTTATATTTGTATACATTTAACTTGGAATAATTCAAATATATATATGGATGATATTTACATGTTTTATCTTTTCATAAGACCTTCATTTATGTATGTATGTATGTATTATGTATTTATTTATTTATTTATTGGTACTGGGGATTGAACACAGAGGGCATTCTACCTCCAAGCTACAACCCCAGCCCAATTTTATTTTTTGTTTTGAAACAGGGTCTCACTAAGTTGCTGAGGCTTGCTGTGAAACTGTTGTTCTCCTGCCTCAGCATCACAAGTAATGCAATTACAAGCATATACCACCACACCTGGCAGCCATGACCTTCTTGAAGTTTGTTTTTCTGCCTTTTGTGTTTTGCACATGCAGATAATGGCACAGTACCTAGAATAAATAGGAGTTCAATAATTGTTGGATATGAGCATTTAAGAAAAATGTGATCGGGTGCTAGAATAAACGGTAGACACAATAAGTGATATAGGAGAGACCAAATGATCAACTCATTAAAAATTTTTAAAAAATTATTGAAGCCATACATTATGCTCAGTTTTACGCAAATCACCAGTTCCATTAAAATATACCACTATAAAATCACAATCTTCTACTAGTTTAACATTTAGTAAAAATTAATGAAGACATTTAGTAATATATTGAGGGGATTGTGACAGATGTTAGGTACATAAATAGCAGTGGAAATTAGATGAAAAGTTAGGTAGCAAAAAGTAAAGATATTAAAAAGACTACTACTTCTCAGCCATGGAGTGTGGGGAGGTCTATAAAAACAGTTTTGATGTTTCTTCAGTTTTTCAATAGTGGATTAAACAAGAAACTTTAAAAAATTCCACAGTTTAACACACTTTCAGCCTACCTGCAAGAATAAAAGATTAATAACCATAATTAAATGAGAGATTTTTTAAAAATGATTTTCAGAAGACCAGTTATTATAATTTTTGACCTCACAGTTCTGCGTGAAATACTGTTGAGCTTCCTTAGCCACTCTGCTGTAGCCCGAGCAAAGACAAAGGGGCTAGAGCAGAAGGGCAGTGCCAAAGCTGGGCTCACCTTTCTGGGTTTTACTTTTGCCCCAAATATTGGCTCCCCAAATTGTTACTCCCTAGGCTGTTCTCTGCGTTTTCTTACAGATTTAATTTTGTGCAATATCTCTAGCTATTATCAGGAGAAATCATAGATAAAACAATCTAGTCTGCTAATGCTGTAAAAGGCACCCCCCTACTATTCCAGTTGTAAGCCCTCTTATGAATTAATTCATAAAATTCTGGTGCCAGAAGTTCCAGAGATCACACCAAATGTCTCAAGATAAATTTATCCTATCTCTGAGACAACAGAATTAGTTAGTAACACCAAGAGAAAACGCTTTATTCTCTGTAGGCAGAAACTTGACCCCAAATTTAGCTAGAATTAGTTTACCTTCCTAGCCATTGTCAGTAAGTAATAATTCTACTTATATCTCACAAACTCCCTCACTTTAATTCTGTTATTTTTTCATAAAAACTTTGGAATTTCAACCCTTTAACCTCTCTTCAAATTCCAAGACGCAAACCCAGCTTGGGGCAAATTATTTGTCTTCAAAGCCCTTATAGCTCAGGGACCATTACTCCCTTGCATTTTGCTCTGTCTTTAAGCCTCCAGGACCCTTGTTCTGTCTCCTGAGTGTTCGAGACATTTGAAAGTCCACTCTCGTCCCCCATACATTCTATCTTCTAAGATGTCCTTTATTGGTTCATTGTAATTAGATATCATAGTGAGATTCAAAATGATATATTCATACATGTACACATCACTTGGTGTCTCTTCCTCAGCTTTCCACCCCACTCCATGTTCTATAGTTTCTTAAATTTTCTTCCTCACTAAGTACTTTCTTTCCAAAACCTTATCCCTGAACCTAGTATTTCTGGGTGTGATTTTGATTTGTTTTACAAGTGATTCACATGCTAGAGTATCTTAGACTTAGCATCTTAGACTCCTAGAATTAAGGAAGAGCAAGAATTCTCAATCATCCCTCATAGTAGATATTTCAAAATTGTCTACCATTCTAATATGAAATGAATAAATATTTTAGGATAATGTAGTATTCATGGGCTGCAGGTAGAGATTAGATACACTCAATAGACTTTTTAAATGCTTAGTTTTTTTCTAAGTAGGAGAGCATACTCAAGTGTCTCCAATATTAAATCTTTAGGGTCCTTTTTGAGATATCTACATTTACATTATACACTATTATTTCCAGCAACACTTTCTAGACAATCCCAAGCATAAAACAACTTCTTAATAGGAAGAAAAGGTGACACAGCACTGCTAAGGCCAACTTCTTGAAGCATGGATGACTAGTGGTCTATGTTAGCAAAATATGCTGGTCTTGCAAATATTATTCTTGCCTTTTTTCTTCTTTTACATTTCCACCTATAAATGTATATAATTTGCTTGGTAGAGCAGAACAAAGAATGTTTCTTGGCTAAATTCCCATCTCTTTAGAAATACATCCAGTTCTCCGGGAGTTTAGTTGAGGTCAGATAAGGTACTAGATTGGTTTAGTTTAGTGATCAAAATAAATAAATAAAGTAAGTACATCCACTCAGCATGATGTTCAATTTGTTATACATCATGGTTATATGAACAGAAAAGTCATAATTTATAGACTCCAATATGTGCCCCTGGCCAAAATGGATAAAAGACTCAGCAAAAAAAGAAATTTGCTGCAAAGGCAATATTTACTTTCCTCTTTCTATACTGGAAACAGCTCAGTACTATTTGGCACAAAGTATAAAATGGCCTTGAAAATGTATTTTAAATTTAATATTAAAGATTTAAGATATACACATACAGAAAATAGTAAATAAATTGGTTTATAACAACCAATACAAACTGTGGATTTAAAAGGATTAGCTACTGTTGGGCACCGTAAGAAGGTAATTGGTAGGGAAAAGAAAACTCTTCCAATGGCAATCATAAAAGGACCTGCTCATATAGAATACAGTTGAAATTTACCAATCCTAGTTTAGAAATTAATAATGAAAATCAGTCTAAAATGTGTCACAAACCTCATTACCTGTTTAAGGAAAGATCACTAAGCAACATTTGATACTTTTTGTGCAGGGCCTGAAGACATTATTATAAATATTCATCATTTCACATTAATGCTTTTAGATTGTATTGAGGTAGGATGGACCATTTTTCCTTTCACTGCTATATTATTTTAAATTTATCTCTTCTTTTTCATTTTGACTAACTCTTCCTTGACCATTATTATTTTGGCTGCAGTTACTCTATTTACCTCCAGCAAAGCCACTCTCCTTCTCATTCCCACCCCTATCAAATTTGTTGCTGCAATGTTTCAAGGATGAGAAAAACACACTGCAGATTGTTACAGCTGTTGTAATATTAGAGAAAATAACCTTTGAATTAAGTATTCGGTTAATCTACTTTGAATAAAAGAAATTAGTGTATCTAATTTGCAATATTTGTCTTGAATGTTTAGAGAATTATGGACATTGAGCTTCTTATTTTTAGATATAAATTTATAAAATAAGAGATATGTAGAAAAGAGGGGAAGAAGGAAGAATTTTCTTTCTGGTGATAGTAGACCAATATAACTAGAAATAATGAAAATAATATACAAAGAGAGAAAGAGTATGTATATACACATATACACAAAAAGACAAAGAGAGAGTACATGTGTGTGTATGTTTGTGTGTAAAACAATAGACAGGTAACAAAATCATGAGAAATTCCTAACCTGGTACTAGGAGATAATGGAGTGACTTAGGAATTTTATTCCAAAAATTGTGGCTGTTTTTCTTATGGGGTAGTTTGTCAAACTCAGAGGTAGAACCTGGGAAGTATTGGAACACTTTTGATATACCAGAGATGCTAAGTATATAAACATTGGTATTTAGCCTACTCCTAGGAGGGTATGATGACTTCTTTTCTGAGTAGTGCCCTCCAAAACAGTAGCATCAGAGAAATAAAGGTGGCCCCAGAAAGTAGAATGGCCCTTCCAGAAATTGCAGCTTATGTACCTCATAATTTACATATTCAGAATTTACATTCTTATAGACACATGGAAAAATTCTAAAATTAAAATCTCTACTGGTCCATAAAGCCAACATCACTTAGAATTAAAACAATTGAAGTCATGCTGTCATTTCTGAACACAATGCAGTTTACTTTGAAACCAATAATAAAAATAATGACTAAATATTTAGAAATTAAGAAACATACTTCTTAATCCAGGGTTTTATTAAATAAATCAGAATAAAAATTACAATATATTTAAATCCAAATGATAATGAAAATTCTACAACTCGATTATGAAATACTGTTAAAAATATGCTTAAAGGAGCCGGGCGTGGTGGCGCACGCTTGTAATCCCAGTACTTTGGGAGGCGGAGACCGGAGGATCCGGGTTCGCGGCCAGCCTCAGCTCGCGCATGCGTGCGCGCTCTCTCTGTCTCTCTCTCCTTGTCTCTCTCTCTCTCTTTACTTAGTGAGGCCCTCCGCAACTTCGTGAGACCCGGTTTCAAAATAAAGTATAAAA